>PNEQ01100033.1:7662-63307 GCA_003012365.1 Medauroidea extradentata | reverse complement strand
TAAGATTCTTAAACACACATGAAAAGCTCACACTCACAATGGTCGTTCTTTGTTTTGGTTGCCAGTATAGGTCAACTATGATGGTGTGGTTGTTCGTAAAATCGTTATAGAAATGACACAATTTGAATAGAATATAATAGTTAACTGAGTAATGCTGGATACATAGCAGTGTTGTCACATTATGGTTCCTCCAAAATACTTACTTATTTTTCACTTATTGTGCACACTATTTTCAATGTCGGCGATGGAAGTTAACTGATTTGTTGTTCAGGGCTGCCACTACTGTTTCATCAGGCCATACGATCACGTCTAGTTGATTTAAATGGTATGTTATTCTGACACGTGGTACAAATATTGGTAGCATCGGCTGCCATGGTGTGTTTGCTGTTGTCACAGGATCATCCGAGCTTCCTAAGAAGTTATTTATAGTTTATTGGTGTCAAAAACATCGTAGTCAGCTGTAGTGGTATCGTTTGCCATCAGCTTTGTAAATGAAGGGCAGAAAGAACTTTCAACACCTCTTCTCCTGTGTTGGCCTTAGCTAGTCAGGAGACATGAGACTAGGTAGTTCTTTGGGGTTCGTAAGTTCGAAAGCAGAGATGAAAGAAATGGTTTCATAGTTTCATCAAGCATTATATAACAAATCACAGTCAATGTGCTGTACAGCAAATTTCAGTGTGATGCACTTTTAGCCCATTGTCAGAGTAACCTTTTGCCTTTGCATGAAGATGTTTGTAAAATCGGATACAGTATTTTAAGTATGACACCTTTTAAGAAATGGATGTGCTGTAGAAAAAAAAATATATATACAGTATATATATATATATATATGTACAACAACCTGAAACATTGCAGAAGCATTGAAAAGGATATGCCACTCATAACGTGGAAAAATGTTAAGGGGTAAAAAAAGGGAAGTTAGGTTCGTTTGTCAACAGTGTAGGTTATGCTAGCAATTTTTGGTGGATTCATCTTTAAGCGATGTGCACCTAAGTACATTCTTAAACAAAGCTAAGATGTTCTTGAACCCTCAAAAAGTTGGATCTGTAGACAACACAATGTTCAAACAAGTAATGACAACTGTTTACGTTCTAATGAATGCAAACTTGCATCTTGCTAGCATTATGCAAAGTATTTAGAGAAAATATAGATCACAAACATTTTTTCAGGAATCTGTTCCTGATTATATGAAATTGTACATTCAAGAAGTCAGGCTGGACAATTTTTGGATTTCCCTGTTAAGTAAAACCTCATCACGTAGTATCTGCCTAAACAGAAATTTGTCAAAACTAATAAAGCAAAACTGAGAAAAAATTATTTGTGTAATCTGTTGCTGCTAACACAACCCATGGAATGCTCTAAGTGAGACTTTCAACTGTAATACTGCATTATATATTTGCAATAAGGAACCTGCAAACTGCCTCTGTCAAGGTAGTGTAATCATCGAGGAGGTATTTTATTTTATTCTTTTATGTTTAGTGTAAATATTTAGGTAACTAGTTGTATCCATTTTTTTTTTCAGACATGCACACTGCTCTGGTAAAACCAGGTCCTGATTTGGTTATATGTGATGAAGGCCACCGCATCAAAAATAGCCATGCCTCCATCTCTCAGGCTCTAAAGCAGATTCGCAGCAAGCGTCGTGTTGTGCTTACTGGTTATCCCCTTCAGAACAATCTGCTTGAGTATTGGTGCATGGTTGACTTCGTACGTCCTAACTATCTTGGTACAAAGACTGAATTCTGCAATATGTTTGAGAGACCAATCCAGAATGGACAGTGTATTGACAGCACTCCACAGGATATTCGATTAATGCGATACAGAGCTCATGTATTGCATTCTTTGCTTGAAGGGTTTGTTCAAAGGTAAGTTAAAGAGGTAGTGTAATATAACCTTTTTAACATTGTTATCACCGGTATTGAATTTAGAGTATGTCTGAAGCTGAAAATAGATTTTATTTTTTCACAAATGCTCTCGGCTGGAAGGTACCACTCATTGGGAAAAGCCCCTGACAGGGCCAGAGGCATTTTGTCAAGAGGAAAACTCTGGAATGTGTCTTCGCCATTGAAAAAGGCAGTGTCAAAAAAAATTAATTCTTAGGGAGTAGTAAGGGAGCTGTTGCTATTTGCTCAGGTTTGTCCAATATGATTAGCAGAACAGTTTCCCAACCCAGACAGACATTCAGTGCAAAGTCTTAATTTATCTTCACTAGATAAAGATGTACTGTATTCAGACATCGCAATGCAGTTGTTTAGTAGTCGTGCTATTCCTGTAACAATTTTTTCAAAACTAACCTAGTCTACTGGTAAATTGTTTTCTTTTTAATATTAGTGCAGTATTCTAAATCTGTACATTTGTTTAAACCAGCTTTCTAGCCGTGTTTGTGTTAATTTTTTTTTTTGACATATACGTCACGGTACGGTACCTTTGACATAACTTGGCAGTTTTCAGTTTTGAAGATAGGTATCTCGTCTTTCGTCATTTGGATCTTTAACCTCCAAAATTGTGCTTGTTTAGTTTCTTTTGCTAATAAAAAGTAGTTAGGTCTGCAGCTGTGAGTTCTTCAGCAGTGTTTAAAAATCATGCAAAATGTTTTTAAGTTTGTTGATATCTGTTACGATTGGTTCCTAAAATCTAATTTGTTTCTTTGATTGGTTTTAAAGCAGCGAAAATATCTGGGGTTTTTTCTTTTATATCTCCAAAGTTAAACCATGCCTGACACTGACTTGATTTATTCATGTACAGCACCTATTCGCTAAGCTGACGTTCAGTATGAATCATGAAGGGTGTTAAATTTTGCACTCTCACTCTCACAGCAGTTAACACGTCAGAAGCAATCAATTCATCAATTCTATTTTTAAAAATGGTTCTCGCTGTGAACTTATTTTATCTCTAGGATACAACTAATTGCAGTGTTCCCTTTCTGGTTTTTTAGAGTGTAGAATATGATGTAATTTAGTTTGTAAAAAGATAGTTCTCCTTTTTGCTCGTATGTACTTTATCAATAAGCATTAACTATCACAACTAATGTTAACTGTCATGAATAATACCAAAGGAAAACTAGCTGATTATGTACTCACTTCATTGTGCTTCAAATCAACAAACACGTACGTAGGTAAGCTTGCGACAAACCACCACTATAACCACCTGTGATACACTTATGTACATGCACAAGGCAAGTCATAAAAAAAAATAACACTGCAGGAAGTTAATATGCTTGTCGTGTCTAGACTCAGCGAAGCAACATTTGCACTTGTATGAAGTGGGCTACAAGCTGGCAACTGATCCAGAAATAATCACCTTGCATTTTGCAAATTTTATGTTTCACTATATGAATCACATGCAAAATACGTTTGCTGATGCTGTATGAATTCTCTGCAAAATGAACCTGTATCCATCGTTATTCAGTGGACCACAGAAAAAAAAATTATGCATGTGAGAAAATTATGGATGGATGTGGACTTTGTAAGTGAACACAAGGAAATAGCACACATAAGAAATTTTATTTACGACTAAATTTAAGTCATAATATACAAATAAAATGCTAGTTTAAGGCAATTTGTGAAACCCAAGATGTTATCCTTGCTTTTCAACAGGAATTTTTTTCTTTTTGTTAGATTTATTTTGCCATTTAATGATATTAACTGGTTTTGCTGGCTGAGCCATATTTAGTCGCATAGTTAAAAATTCTAACAAATGAACTAAAACATAAATGAAAATAATTTACGTAATTTAACTACGAGTAAATCATTATTATTATCTCGAATAGTTCCAGAAGTAAAACTACTTACTTCAGCTCCAAAAAGTTATTCCTTATTTAATAGACGTATGAATATGTTGTCGCTGCTGTCAATACATGCCAGGCCTGCCAACCTTTCCTATTATTCCGCAAGTCTTCCGGAAATATCTTTTTTTACGATTTTACGGAAATTCTTTAATTCTTCGGATTTTTTGTCTGAATTGACTTGTTCACGATTGTTTGGAAACAAAAAAATTAAGCATTCGCTTATTCACCAAGTATCGACTTCATTTCCGATTATTTTGATAGATTGTTTTCAGTAGTAAAAGAATCAATGTGTAATGATTTAATGAATCGTAGTTTTCATGGCCTGGCGAGGCAGTCGAAAACAGCATTGATCTTCCAGCATAGAAATGAGCTCAAAGAGAAAAGAAAGGTTGCAGAAATTTCAGAGTCTCCATGGAATAGAAGCCAAGAACATCCTCAAACATATCTGTACAAAATGGCTTTCTCTTGGAGTAAGTTTGTCCAGAGTTTTGAGGAATGGGGTCCTTTACTTAGTTTTTAAAAGAAGAAGTAGTTCAGCAGAAACATCAGAAAACTTCATAGTTGAGTCTTGGCTCTTACAAAATTCCTAAACTACAGTCACTGTCCAGGACAGATGCTGATGAGACAGGTCTGAAAAATTTGAATGTGAAGAGGAAGTCTGATTCTGCTTTAACTTCTAGCAGCAAGAAAATTGGGTTAACATCTGTGAGCAATGACAATACAAGGTTTAGGAGAAATGTCTTTATATTTCTTGAAGTTAGTGCTATAAAACTTTGTTAAAGCCAAAGCTGTAAAAAGTTGTCCATTACTGGAACTAAATTGTCATTGCAAACAAAATCAGAAAGATAATACGATACTGACTTAGTTATTGGAACATCATCGTAAAAGAAAAGTAATTTTTATGTATCTGTAAGAA
This sequence comes from Medauroidea extradentata, assembly GCA_003012365.1. Taxonomy (NCBI): domain Eukaryota; kingdom Metazoa; phylum Arthropoda; class Insecta; order Phasmatodea; family Phasmatidae; genus Medauroidea; species Medauroidea extradentata. The sequence continues at coordinate 58,604 of PNEQ01100033.1, read as the reverse complement.
ATTACTTCATTGCAGCATGTGACTGTATTGTTCATAAATTTCTCTTAGAAAAAGATGTTTTCGAAGAATGCAGCTGTGGCAAGAATTGAAAATCTGGAAAATGACAGCTTTTCTTCTATTAGGTACTTGCAGAGTTGTTTCCTTTCTTTCTGCCTGTGAAAGAGGGTGAAACTATTAGAGATTCAGCCATGGATGAAGCTGAAAAACAATTTGCAATGCTGTCTGTGCAATGGATGGTGATGATGTGAAGTGGGCGAATCTAACCTTGGTTCGTGGTGTTGATGGCCTTCTAAAAATGACAGTAGGTAGAATGATGATGTTAATCTTCAGTATTCCTCATAGCAGTTCAGAATGTGAATGTGTTTTTAAAACTTCAGTACAGAGTTTTTAAAGAAAGCAAAGGAGGTAACAGTTGCGTTTCTGGAACTGCAGTACTCCACTTCATCTTGAAAAAGGTTACATTGTAGAGCATGTAAATATTGTATAAAAAACAGTCAATAAAGGTTTATAGGTTAAAATAGTTATAGTGCAGACTTAACAGAATTGAGAGTGTGAACATTTACCATCCTATTTGCCTACGTTGTTCTGTGAATCCAAAGGTAGAAAGTATTAATATTTTGTTTCATTTATAAGCATGGCAAAGCTTACATACACTGTTGAGAATGCTTAGTGGTATAACAAGTTGGCGTTCTTTAGTTGGCTTAGTTACTTACTACTTTAAAATATTGCTTTTGTTATCACAAAATCTTGTAATTTTTTTTCACATGGTTGGCAGGTCAGCATGTTGTGCAAGAATAAGAATAACTACCTAGGTAAACTTGACCAGTAGAATGTTGTGCTTATTTTTTTGTGTGAAAACTATTGGTGTGGGTAATCTCAGATGAACGTGCCAGTTGTTTTAAATAATCAACACGGAAAAGAAGAGTCAGAAGATGCTCCATGCAGACCTATGTAATTTTTTTTGGCAGGGCCAAGAAAAATAAACAATGCACACAGGAAAACTATACAGGAACAATGCATGGAGGTTCAAGTGTAAAGGCATCTGTGTTGTAGGAGTACAAGGTGTATTTAAATAATTATTTAAATCAAATTGTAACATAACTGTATATTTTGACAATTGATCAACCAACCTTAGAATAGTCCCATATTGTTATGGGCGAAAATAATAACATTGTAATCATTGCAACTAAATAAATTAAATGTGGGGGAGATTTTTTATTGGTGTTGACACAGTATTACCATCTTACACAAACCTATGTATTGTTAACTTACACTTACTCACTCAGCTGCAGCAAAGGGTGAACAAGTTGGGGAACAGTGACTGAAATGTGACACCTACTAAATGTATTCCATATTTTTTTATAATCCTGTACTTATTATTATGTAATTAGAATCAATTGATTTAAACTTAATAAATTAACATAACCTTTCCTTTCTTGAGACCTTTAGTGCATTCAGTTCATAAAGGTAAAGTGAATGGAAAACGAACCATCCAATTATGTTTACAAGTATTCCTTAAAAATACTAACATTTTTATGTGAATTGGGCCACAGGTTAAATGCCAGTTATTATTATTATTATTATTATTCGGGACGTGTTTGTGGGGTACAGATGCGTTTTTGTAGGTTCTTCTCTTTTCATTGTTTTAAGTGATTACATTTTAGTTAATCCTAAACAATTTTGGAAGTATGTAAAACTGATGAAAGATGGTCACCACCCTAATTTAACCATTCTCAATAACGGTAATTTAATACAAGATCCAAGTGAAGTAGCTAACCTGTTCGGTCAACATTTTGCCGAGATCTATGAAACACCTTTTCAAACGTCCAACATACATTTCTCCTCTGATTCTAATACTCACTTACCTATCCCTACAGTCAACAATAGTTTAGTACTTTGGTCTATCAAAAATCTTAAATCTAGTAAATCTTCAAGACCTGATGGTATCCCTAATTTTATAATTAAAGCCTGTGCTGAAATCTTTGCCCCCATATTAACTAAGGTCATTAATACTAGTTTGTCTTGTGGTATTTTTCCTAACATGTGGAAACAGGCTAACGTAGTTCCTGTTTTTAAAAAAGGAGATAAACATAATCTAAATAACTACAGGCCTATTTCGCTTCTTTGGTACATTTTCTAAAGTAATGGAAAAAATAATACACAAACACATTAATTTTCATTATAAGAATATAATATCTAATTGTCAACATGGTTTTCAGTATAAAAGTAATACTACAACTAATTTATTTGAATACATTAATGAAATTTATAGTGCTGTCATATCGAGAGGTCAATATGATGCAATATATTTTGATCTAAAAAAAGCCTTTGATACTTGTCAACATTCCATCATTCTACATAAACTTAACAACTTAGGTCTCGATTGTGCCTATATTAAATGGATTCAGAGCTATTTGATGAACAGAACTTTTACTGTCGTAGTTAAGAATGTCTTTTCCGCTTCCTTTCTTGCATCCTCTGGCGTACCTCAAGGTGGCACTTTGTCCCCTATTTTATTTAATTTGTTTATTAATGATATGGTACAACAATTAAAATTTGCTAATTGCCTATTATATGCTGATGACCTGAAAATATTTGCTAAAATTAATAACATATCTGATTGCATTAAACTTCAAGCTGATATTGAGTTAGTCCGTAAGTGGTGCAAGAATAATAGTATGAATCTAAATTATGATAAAACTATCTGTATTACATTTACGCGTAACACTAACCGTATAAAGTTTGCCTCAGTAAATAATTGCAAAATTAAACGTAATGATAATGTACATGATCTTGGAATATTATTATATAGTAAACTTTATTTTCATTCACATGTTGATAATTTAATCTCCAATGCTCATCGTACACTAGGGTTAGTAAAATTCCTGACCTATAATGCTTCTTCTCCGGATTCCTTAATTAGCCTTTACTATGCTTTGATAAGATCCAAGCTAGAAAACTGCTCTGTTATTTGGAATAGCATTACCATCACGGACTCGAATCGTATTGAGTCAGTACAATACAAAATATTTAAAACTATTTACATGAGATTCTCTCAACCGTTAATGCCTTTCAGTTATGTGGATATTCTTACTGATTTTAAGACAACCACTTTACATGTTCGTAGGATAGTTAATGATGCCCTATAATTTATTAACTCTTTTCTCTATTATTTTGATTGTCAAACTATTATAAACAATACAGGTTTAAAGGTGTCTAACCGTATTGTGGTGGTACTCGCCCCCACTTTACTTCAAAAGTTACACAGTCTCTATACATCTCACCACGGCATCACGTGCGGAAGAGTGAGATCTCTCTTCTCAGGGTTCACTAGTAGGTTCGAAGGCGTGCAAGCATGTCGTTAAATAAAAGAGTTAAATTTTAGGAGGATGGCATTTTATAATGCAGAAATTATTCAGACTTTACAGAATCACTAACAGAAACACTCCACTGGTGGGCTACTCCTATAAATGGGTTGCTGCAGCTAGACCATTTTTAGAGTTACTTGTTACTGAAAGAGTTCCATCGGGCCCGCACACATCACGCCCAAACGCCTTCTGAATTTGCACAAAGAAAAATATTAAGCCATTTAAAACTGAATCTACAGCAATTAATTAGCGGCTAACGTCTATAAAGGTAAAACAGACTGAAAATTTAACTATGGCATCTCAAAGAAGCTAGTTATCCACCGCGTGTACTGCTCAACCACGTGGGTGGGTCGGCGAACTTACGACCGCGGTCCCGACACGTCTTCATCATGCAGCAGGTCAAGAAAGACTGGGGGAAGTCCAGGGCACGCACGGCGGACCAAGGATGCCATAGCCTCCAACCCAGCGCACACGTCCCTCCGGAACTCTTTTTAATTATAACTAATGACACGGGTTACGTAGAACCCTCAATTTAAATCCTATGACTCCTGGCGCTTAATACTTGATACATAAATTCTCACTTTACGTTAATTTTTACAGGTTAGTCAAAAATTGAAGAAACAATAAGAGGCGCCGTTGGCAGAGTAATACATTTGCGGCCATCGCCGGAAACCTCGTGACGTACAGGCGCCAGCCTGTCGCATGCCTGTTGCAATCCACAAGCCCAAACTGACATGAAAAGTGAGAATATTAAATACGCCTTTTGGCTCACCTGTTACAACAAAAAGTTACTTTGATAAAGTTCCTGAAATTTAAAGCTGAACAAAATGAGACTAGTCAGGAGTCTCTACGACAAAATTGACTTGATTGAAATAATTAAAATGATCAATTATTGAGTTTTAGCTAACACTAGCCCTAGGTAGCCCACCGCAATAAATACAATTAATTAGTTACAAAAGTTTTACATTAAAATATGGCTTCCTTCTTCAGGATGGCATTCAGTAGCCTCGTAGGACTAAAGTTCATCCACAGATCTTGATGTTACAATTAAGTAACAAATTAAATTTATTCAAAATCAAATGACGGGACTTCGGCGAACAAACGATGCACTTGCACTCTGCTCTGACCGAGCAACTTATGTAATGTGGGGCTTCACTTCACAATTGCACATGATTTTATAGGGTCAAAAAAAATATACTTAAGTGGCAGCTGCCTTAGTGGGCTGGCATTATGGTCGGTGTTAGACTAACTCTGGGTTCACATAGACAACACTTAAGATGGAAAAGAAAAAGAAGAAATCACATGGCTGGTGAGGCCAGTTACTCTACAGTATTAGTAGAAACTTTAATCTTTTTTACGCATTATCTAAAAATAAAAACTTAATTAACAGATGTTTATTCAATTTTAATGATATTTGTAAATTTGATCCTTTTAAGGATAGATAAATTGTATTCTGGGACTTTAAATAAGGTTAAGTGTGTCTCAGTTCTGTCTGTCTTCATTTTAAATGTTTTACCGCATTTTGTCCTGTCAGAGTGTGTTGTACGTGTCTAGTCCTTTGTTTTATGTGTCTGTTTTCATTTGTATGTCCTTTGTTAATGGTTTATCCTTTGTTTCTGTATTTGTTTTCTGTATTTGTATCTGTTATGTGTTTAGTGTCATCCTGTTATTGGTCGCATGACTGTTGGATGGCACTTTAAACATATTAAATGAAATGAAATTATTTAAATTATTTAAAACATTTTGTTTCTAAACCAAATTTACTGCACCAAATGTTTTCTTCTTTTTCCTTTATTACATGTACCTTTTCCTTTCAGGGCACTCTGTGTTTTTTATTATTAAATAATCATGTATGGAGTTAGTGTTTGAAACTCCTCGTGGGAAGATGCTTAGTTCACAATACATGCCCCCACTTTGATTGTGGAATACATGTGCAACAGTGTCTCTTGATTTATTATACACTCTCTTTAAGGAAGTCATTGCTCATAAAAATAAAATTTTATTGTGAGTTCAAAGTGTTAATATTATGTAGTTGGTCTCGCCTTTGAATTTAGATTGACCAAATTTTTCCCCAGAAAATTTAGTCTTGTTAGTGGACCTGCTCCTGTTAGTGAAGAAAACTAATTACATATATTTTACAATGGCTGTTTAATTTTTTATATCGCATTACAATCCAGCTTATTCTGATAGCTTAAATAACGTTCAATTTTTCTTCCATTTTTCCACTGTTAAAAGTTTTAGATCATCTATAAGGACTAGAAGTGTTAATTTTCGTTACAATATTTTAAATTTTAAAGTGGTTTGTAATGTGTAACGTTCATATTATTCTCTATATCTTAAAGGTAGTTTATGGTATCATACGTACAGTATCCTGCAGGAAAATAAAAAACACAAGACATGAGAATTACTTATAATTTTGTGTTACTTTATTCCCACACACACACATTTTGAAAAGATTATTTGAGGAGGAAACACTTATGAAAATATTGCAAAACAAAATTGGTTGCTTTGACTTTATAAACAACACAAGAAACAGACAATAATGTAAAATTTAAACTGATCATACTGACAAAACTATCAGGCACTATACCTCACATCATTGATTGACAAGTAGTATAGTATTGTTTTTCAAGTATAACTAGCTGTTGAATAACATTCCCTACTAAGCTATCATCCACACAAAGAAACTTTCTTCAATGTCTATTGAAATACAAAATGGTTGTATATGAGTATACCAACCATTTAGGGCCGTATTACTATAATTGGTATTTGAAAGCTCTGTTAAGGGTGTTCAAGTGTGATAAAATCATAATTTTATATTTTTATGAAATATTGTTAGTTTTGTAGACAATGCTTGCGAGTGTAGTTTCCTCTTACAAAAGAGTTTTAGCTCACATAGTTTTCTCATAACTGTGCGTCAAAGTCAAGTTTTGCATGTTACGCTGCCATGCAAATAGTGAAAACCAGTTGACTTATGTAAGTGAAATAATTCACAGTGAAATAACATGCCATGGGCTACGTAATAAAACATTAAGAAACATCCTGCAAAGTAGTTTTACATTTCTTTAAAAATGTTGAATTTTGTAATTTTTTCCTGTACTTTTGTGATTTTTCAAAATTAAAAATATGGCATTGTGGGTTTTGAAATGTTTATTGCATAGCTAACAGGATGTAAATTCACAATGGATTATTCATTTTAAGTAGATCGGTTGGTTTTCACTATTTGCTTGGCAGCGTAAGAAGCAAATTTTGACTTTGACGCACCGTTATAAGAAAACTATGAGAGCTAAAATTGTTTTGTAAGAGTAAACTGCACTCACAAGTATTGTCTACAAAACTAAAGATGTTTCATAAGAATATAAAATTATGATTTTATCGCACTTGAACATCCTTAACATCCTGGCAGCTCGTCATCTTCCTCATTCTATAATCATCTTTCAAATGGCTGCCAGCTGAAAACTTTCCACATCCACTTAAGGTGTAAGTATGGCAACATAGCACAATTTTTCTACCTGTGGGTAGTACGCAAAGCGAGTATAGGAATGTGCCTTTCCATTTTCGATTATTAATTATTCTGTTGATTTTGGTTAGTTTATTATTACAGTATTATTATTGTTGTTGTTGGTATGGTTATTATTTTAAAGGTTCAGTTTAAGTAGTATTTGTGAGGGATTTTTCTGTAAACATATTGTATTTACACATAGAAAATAATGTAGCTTTTACATAAGCTTAAAAACTGTGTTTTGTACTATTCAATAAAAAAACATAAATTTGAAACTAAAAAAACCTGGAATAGCATGTTGCATGAGTCACTTTAATCAAGCATATACAAGAACATTTTTGATAATATTGTTTTTGTTTACTGCTGACCTAATTATTGTAAGAAAATTTCAAAGATAAAGAGATTATGAAAATTCAAGAGTGTATACAGGAAAGTTTCTGTTAATATGTTTTATCGTCATTTTCGCGTGATGCTATTGTTTCTGTACAAAGTTTTCTCTACTTTTCAGAACAAAGGCATTAAAAATTACAAATATACAGGAGATTCCGCACCTCAGAATTAGAAAAAGCTGAGCAGGACTCGTTAACAAGTACGCAAACAATTGCGCATGCGTTGGATGTTACTAACAGCATAGTGTGGGAGATTCTGCACATTCAATAACTACATCCTTATCACCCCCAAAGGGTACAGGCATTGCAACCAGTCGATTTTATACCACGTGTTAACTTTTGCACGTGGTTTCTGAACTGCTATATTGATGAGCCCCACGCATGTCAGAGCAGATGAAAATCAGCATACGACGCTTGTCAGGGGATTCCAACACAGATTTTTAATCAATGTGTGGGTAGGCATTCTACACGGTACAAGTGATTGGGCCGTACCTTCTTCCAACCAGGTTAACAGGTGCTGCTTATTTGATCTTCTTACAGGACGTATTGCCCCTGTTCTTGGATGACATGCCATTGAATGTCCATCAAATAACTGTGTTTTCAGCACGATGGCGCACCGCCGCACTTTATACTTGACGTTCAGGAACGTCTTAAGCGACTATTCGGGCAGAGATGGATTAGCTGGAGTGGTCCTATTGCATGGCTTCTATGATCTCCAGACTTAACGCGTTTGGACTATTTCCTGGGGGTCATACGAAGACTATAACGAGACTCCGTTCAAGACCGAGGAAAAACTGATGGTCGAAGTTATAGCCGCTGCACAAGAGATTAATGAGACATCTGGTGTGATGGAACAAGTGTACTGTAACGTGATTTGTCGGTACAGTGTGTGTAACAATGTTTACTGGTCGTCACATCGAGCCTCTGTTGTAGTGAGCAATTTCATATAGGACACATACAGTGCAGAAGACAGACAGAGATGTGATTTTCCCACTATTGACACAAGTGTTAATGTGATAAATTAAAGTTTTTTTTGTTACTTTGGTATTGTTACCAAATAAATTTGACTTTCTTCTGTAATGAGTCAAACATCGCTTAATTCTGTATCTTGTGTCACACCTCATTTGACGTGATACTCTTCTCTCTTCTGACATAATACTGCCTGTCCGGTGGCAAACACCGGCACATCCTGGCAAAACACCGGCACATCGGACACTTCGTAATGGCTGTAGCATGGAAACTGTATATGTTTCCGGACTTGGCTTCCTATTCAAAATATTGTGTACTTAGTCCCCTCTGATAGTCCTTGAAGTTTGTAATGTGAATTTCCAAACATTCACTCTCTCTCTCTCTCTGCACGTGTGTGTGTGTCTGTCCGTGCTAGTAGTGCAGTAACAATTTTGGTTCGTAAAAAATCCCTCCTTGTAGCAAACTCTCCATGGAATATTACATAGGCTACACTTCAAATGGTTCAGGCATATTTGGCAGTAGCTTATGATAATTCATAAAACTAAGAAAACTTCCATACACATGATTCCTTAACTCACTCCAATCAACAAAATTGTTTAAAATGTTGTAGTTACTTAATGTTGCTACACGTATCATGTGACAAGTTATGCCAGAAAAGCCTCAAATCTGTTGCCATTGTTATAAAACGTAATGAAAACAGTTGAACAACCAATCACTGAAAGATGTTTACAGTGCATTTTTTGGCCCGAAGAGACTTTCGGTGAATGGATAACAACCGAAAGCAGTTAATACATATGGCCCTTATTGTGTGATTTAAAAATGTGTTTTTCTTGAGGTTTTCACATCAATGTACTGTACTTATTTTATGTATGTTTATCGTAAGTTTGATGTGTGTGTAACAGGCGGAGTCACTCAGTGCTGCAAGTATCACTACCCCAGAAGGAAGAGTATGTGCTGTTATTACGTATGACGCAGTTCCAAAGGACACTTTATGACACATTCATGAATGAAGTTGTTAGAACCAAAGCTGTCCCGAACCCATTGAAAGCATTTGCTGTTTGTTGTAAGGTAAAGTTATATAATGTATTACTTTTTTAGTATGAGATTGAACATTTACTTACCACACCGTTCACTTCCTTTTCCTCCTACATTAAATTAAGAATGTTGATTTGGAAAGGCAATCGACCATACAGAAAAGTAAGGACACTTAATAAAAATGTTTTGATTATCTTGTCAGCTTACTTCTAAAATTTCTTAAGTCGTAATTTTCCCAATTTTATATTCTACGTGAATTTGGTGGGCATTTTTATGAATACGTAAATCGTCGTATGTTTACTCTACATTGGCTTCTATCCTCAAGTTACAAAACCTAGTACCTCTTTGGTGAACCTAATGCAACCTATGAGATCATGTCTTAGTCCTAAAATCTCGTATCATTCTTGATCAGGACAGTGATGTAAAATTTTTAAAGTCTTAGTGCCTAAAAATTTGTATCAGTTTCCACAGAAGCTAGCCTTCAGAGCTCATAAGTCTGTGTTGTATGCTGGTAGTTATTTTTTTTATTTTTTATTTTTTTTGTAATTGCTTGTTTAGCCAGAAGTCATAAAAAATCACATAGATGACTGAGCTATTTTTTATACATTTTGGTGGGAAACTAGAGAATGTGAGCAAATAATATTTCGACACCTTACAGACGATGATTTACCTAAAGATACTGTGCTGGTACAGGGCCGCATCCGGCCTTGCACGTGGTGAGTTTGCGTCCTCAATCGTCCTCAAGACTCGTCCAGCACACACCTACTTTTACCACGGGCTAGCCACAGGACGTAAAGTAGATTCTGCTCAGTCGGTAGAGCCGAGTACTCTTTATCTCTTTAAATTAGGGTGGGTTCGTGCGGTGAACAAAAGACGAATACTACTAGTAGCTAGCATTCCCGGAACAGGTCCATTACTAGACAAGGGCAGAACAAAAACACCGAGTTAATTCTGCGACATTTACTTCACTGATAATACAAAAATGGTGCCACGTGCTCGTGGTGATACACTTTCAGACAACAGCAACGTTGGGGCCGACCGACTAAATAAAACAATAGAGCAAAAAAAATAGAACCATTTCCTTCTTGGTGAGACCAAATACCCAGTCCACCACTCGAAGATCACTAACACTCAACTCTGCTTAACCACGCAGCGATTCGGACCCGCGCCGAGACACATCCGCACGCCTCCGCTTCTCACACAACAATAAAAGGGCCTCGAGGTCCAGCGCCACGGCTGCTGCCTCCCGGCGAAAGTTCCCCAGGATGACCAACCATCCCTACCGAGGGAATACTCTTGCCTTTGTACTTAAATATTTATATTACTGTACTTATTACATGAATATTCTTCCAATAAAAAAATTAAGTTTTTCTTACTTAAATAATTAAACAAAGTTACTAACAATATTACAAAGTTACTATAAATTTTACTTATTAACCAATTCTGACATGTAAATACCTGCGCCGGTCGGCGTGACTACAGTTAAATTGATTAGAATAGATTTAAATGGTTCGGCCCATCGTGAAAACAAAGTAAACAAGAGTGAAAAATTACAATTTTATGATAAGACGTCCTTCGAATTTTAAATAAAATATTTACTTTTCTGTCCTTGTACAAACTTGAAGCCATGTTTCAGCGCTTCATCTATGGCTGTAATATGAAGCACTTTATTCATCATGTCGCACTAAATCACAGAACACTCTATAAGGGAGGCCGGGAACAAGAATATTACCGCCGGGCGACTTTGAAAAATAAACAAATACACTAACTAAGTTAGTTGTTACAAACCAAAATTCAGTCGAGCATCCAGGGATCCTAGGCCTATATTGACGCCGGGGATTTTAAATTACCAAATAATGAAAATAATGATTTTAATGACTATTAACCACAATAATTAAAGCCAAAAGACATGATATGAAGAGGAAAAATAAAAAAAAATGTATATATAAATTCAGAATAGGCTGGGGTGAGATGGCCAAATGCCTTACAATACTAAGACGTACAAGCTAAATATTGTGTTACATTTCACAACACTTTTGTTCCGCTTGTGACAGAATAGCACAGGAAAAAAGGTGTGTAGAGTAATGTTTATCAGTACAGTATGTATAGGAGAGTGAATTGTTCTAAATTGAGTAACAGAAGTGAAGTTAATTAAAATTAGGTTTGGAAGTAAAAGAGGTCCCAGCAGAAACCATACTGGAAATAGAACAAACAAAGCTCGAAATATTTAAGAAAAATCATGGTGACATTTTAAACATCTTTACCAATAATTAGGGATGTGCGGGATCCCCACCTTCGGGAAAATTCTTGGGGAAAAAAGGTACCAAAAATCTTGGATGAGAAAATTTTTGTCGGGAAATAATACATAAAAAATTTACAAAATTCTTTTTATGCTCGCTGAAACAGAGAACCACTTGTATGCTCCTGAGGCAGAGAACCATTTTTATGCTCCTGAAACAAAAAATTCACTTTTATACCCCCGAGACAAAGCACCACTTTTATGCTCTCAAGGCAGAGAAGTAAGGATCCAGTGCAGTGAAAGAAAAAAAAATAACCCACATTTTCCATCTTGGAGCAATTTGGCTTTAGTATTATCTTTTTATTCCAGCATATGAATCATCAAGTGAGAGAATGTTCTCAACAGCTGAGACCATTTATCCACAAAATGAGATACTCTTAATATTAAATATTTGAAAATATGTTTCTTTCAAATAGGTTATTCTTAGTTTTCTTCAAAATGTGTTTATTCAGGCTTATAACTTTATAAGAATTTACAGCTTAAACAAAAAGAGTAATGTTATAAAAATTGAACTGATCTCTACACACTGAAATAACTTTGGTAATGTGTGGATTAGTATCATATTTTAAGGAGTAAGTTTTCTATCATCAAAACAAAGATTAGTACATAATTACTTAAGTGTTGAATATTTACAAATTGGTTGCTGTCGTAAAGTTATTTTAGACAGAGCGTAGTTATTTTAGACAGAGTAATGTTATCAATATGTGTCAATTTTAGTTAACGTACATAGATTTAACAAAAATAACTGTTAACACCAGTGCAGATTTTCCAGCTAAGAGACAGAAGAGAAGTGTGTTGTATGACATTTTGAGTAATATAGCTTCCTCACAAAAACTAATAAGAAAAGGGTTGAATGCTTCTAGATAAGTTTCTTGTAAAATTAAGGTAATTCTTATAGTGTTTTTATCAATATATGACAGTTCAAAGTAAATTTCATAATTTTGACAAGAAATTATGAATTCCTTTCACAGTATCAGAGATGGAGATTTTCCCAGATTTAATCCCGTTTCCTGAAGGAAGTTTTTTTCTGGTCCCAAAATTTTCTGACAACACAATATTCAGTTTCTGCACTTCCCAACCAATAATGGAATTTCATTTCTGCAGGACTTCCTCCCCGAACGTGTTAGGAGACTGTGTGGACAACGAAAGTCAAGCTGTGCAGAGAATACTGTATTTATTGGGAAATAGTCGAAAAAATTACCTTGCACTGAAACATTTCACGAGGTGGTTCATGAATAGAACTTAAGACTTCTCTCTCCTAGCAAAGATCAGCGTGATCTTTGCTGCAGTTTCATGTTGGTAATGTCGGGCTAGAAACATATTAAGGTTTACATCCAAGAAAAAGATTCTGCAAGAGATGAGAAAGTTACTGACAAGAAGGATGCTAAAAGTGTTTTTACCATGGATTCAATCATCTATGTCCTCTGAACATCACGTCTCTGTACTACGAAATGAAATGAAATATAGCCTAATTTCACAATGTGATGGTTGCTACCTGATGAATGAAGCAGATGGAGGACTCATCATGAATTAGTTTGCACGTGTACTTCGTGATTTATACTTCTATACTTAACGGTAACTTGTGAATGAGATGAAGTTTTGATTTATTGTGATGGGTTTGGATACCAAAACAGAAACTGCACTCTTTTAAATGTAGCCCATCAACAAAACATAAAATAACTTAGAAATTCCTTACTGAGGGTGTCACCTCCCGTAGCTTAAAATTTGTTGCAGTGTATTTGAATATATTTTTTATAAAACTATTCCACATACTTCCATTATGTCAGTGTACAGTAAGAAAATACACTTCAAACGATGACGGAAAGGTAGTTGCACAGCATCACGTCAGTTAAAAAAATAATTTTGAAGGCCCTCAAAACAGCTAAAAACAGGTTTTTCAACCTATTATAATTAAAAAAAACTACTCACAGGATTGGTATGAAACTAAAAAAATGAGGGGGTCACCTATGAAAATGTCAGGCAAGTGATCTACGATACCACTACGCGTCGTTTCGGTGTCTTGTTGCAGTAGAGATGATACTGCACCAGATGAGCTGGTCAGCATTGCCCTTGCGCTGTGCTTCTCACACAAACACACATCCAGTAGGCTGGCACCTTACGTTCATAAATACAGGTTATAGTAGTGCTTATTTATATATTTTGTTCACAATAAAGGTCCACTATAGCTATTATGCAGCATGACTACAAGGGTTTTTTTATCCTCCTGTAAAATTTACTAAAATAGACTTAGAGATTTGATAAGTAAGCAAACGGAGGTGACATTGTACTGTAGTTATATTCCTCATTGTGGGTCAGTCCATTAAACATTTCTAATTAATTGTAGAATCACTCAGGCAGCCAACTCAACCATGAAAAATCTGGAGTTATTTGATGATGTATCACATTATGTATAAATAGGATTGTTAAGAGTAGGTTATCCTTCTATGGTTATACTTGTTTATCAGATTGTTTGCCCTGAAAAATATATACAAAATTTGTTTTGCTCTTCCATATTTTCTTTTCGATATTCTCCATCTTTATTAGACACAAATACGAAGGCATCTGAACGATAGTTGAACTGTGGAAAATCCTGAATTAGTTTTAGATAATTTGTATGAACATTCTGTTGAAGTGAAAATCACAAATTAGGTTCGAGCTTTATCAACAATTTATTTATTTATGGTTAGAATTATAATAAATAAATGTTCAGATATTTATGTAAGCATCTTTTTAAACCAAATAGCACGTTGATATCTCGGTGGGTTAGGTGGATATTGAGGATTGGTCAAAAACACATTTTATGTCTATTCATCCCCTTAGCATTCAGATTTTGGAATATCCTTAAATCATTGTATTGTATGAGGAGGATACTGGAGGACCATGGTATACTTTGAATGTAGATTTATTGCTGGGTAGCCCTAGGCTTCTACATTCCCAGTCCTAACAATTCAGAAGGGTGGGGGAAGGGGGAAAACCCAGAGAAAAGCCAGCATCGTTGACTAGTACAATTCCCACATGCAAAATTCTGAGGACCAGCTGTGCTGGGAATCAAACCCATATTGAGCTGGTGGGGTGTGTGTGGCCTGATAACTCATCCGCCACTGCCCCTTAAATTATTATCTTGGTTTTTGTATCAGTATCCCATATAGTGAAAATCATAATTCCCTGTCGAGTTCAAGTTATATGAATTATTTTTTAATACAGTGGTAAATCCTGATGTCTACACAACGAAACACATTTTAATATAAATTTTAAGGAACTTAATGCCTGTACTATTTGTAATTACATGAGGTTTGTGTTAATGGGTGTTTCTGATAAACAAAGTGTGAATTAGAATATTTAAAGATATAAATTTTTTTGCTAGCATTATTTCATGAATGTAAATTTACATCATACAAATAACTAGTAACAGGTAGTTTTTGTTGTTTGTAAAAGTTAACGTTAAATTTTCTGTCCAATTCCAAAGGGAAGGAAGACAGCTTAGTACTGTATAAAAGAAATAATTTGTGACAAAGAGGTTTTTAATAACAAAGTTTTACTATGTATCCAACAAACTTGCTACTATGCAGACATTAAGATTTTGTAATAAAAAAGTGTGTGTTAATGCAATGAAGATTGTAACAGTGGCAATAATTGTAATGCCCAGTCAGTTTTAGGGTGTTCTATAATGTGTATAATAACTATACTGGTATGTCAAATCAAACTTTCAACAGTTACAATGTGTGTAATTTCTTGCAGATTTGGAACCATCCTGATATACTGTATTACTTCTTGAAGAAACGCAATTGTGGAGAGGATGTTGACCTAGACTTGGAGGAAGCAACTGCAGCAGCTACTCCTGCCACACCAGTTGGAAGTACTAGTGTTGGTAGTCCTGCAAAGAGCACTAATTTGCCTAAGAAACCTAGAGGAAGGACCCCCAAAACTCCACAGCCAAAGAAAGAGAAAAAGGTTAGTATTGAATTTAAGCATTTATTTGTATGTCTCTTTGTGTAGTGCTTTCTCTCTTTAATTTGTGTTTAAAAAATCTTTAGGGGTAACCTAGTCGAAGTACACTCACATTAGCCATTAGTTCTGTTTCTGAGAACTGAAACTTCTAGAGAAAATGGAAATACATTCCTTGAATATGGTTAAAATGGATCACATTGTGAGACGGTTATAACTTTCATATATGGAATTAAATTTTTTAGTTTATCACAGTGCATATGAGAAACTTCAATAAAAAATGTTAGGCATTTAAAGTAGAACCCTGTTGTAACATTTTTCACGAGACCTACGTAAAAAGGGTTACAGTAGAAACTCGTTGCATCGTTTTCGTTTCCATTGTTTTCCCGTATCTATCGTTTACTTTTGTTGGTCCCGAAAATTTTCCTATTAAAACAATGTTTAAGAAGTCCACATCAATCGTTTTCGTAAGTATCATTTTTCCCGCATCCATAGCTCAAAATATCTTGTCCCACAGCCAAAAATTTAGGCGTATCAATCGTTTTTAAAATTAATTTCAACATACAGTGTAAATTTTAAAACGAACAGTTCTAGCGAACGGTAAAAGGCAATCATGGCTGCCCACAAAGTAAATATGCCCAGCCGATATTTACGTTTTCCCGCGATTTGCACTTTTTTCTTCAGGTCCCGTTTGTTTACAAATTAACTGTTAAATTTTCTCACACATCACATCTCATCAGAATGTTATTTTTCCCGCTGTTTATGGTTTTCGCCATCCGAAAACAATATAAACACAAGATGTCAGAGTCACAGATAATGAAGGAAGAAAGGATATTTAAACTTGTTTGGAAATAGAACACAGAAGAAACATCACAGCGAAGTTGGTGACCACGTGCAAAGCCACAGGAGAATGACCGTGATCGCATGTAACGCTTGCACTCACGGTCACGGTCGTAGAAGAACAGGTCTAGACACTCGCCTATCTACCAATGCATTTTGCTTGACCCCCTTGTTGTTTGGCTGTAGTTCGTCAAGTTACCGAGAATATTGTACTTTTTGGCCCTGTTTTCCGGGCGGTCGGACTCAAACTCCATCCACTTTTTCCCATTGTTACATTTATAAAGTAAATAAAGATTGCTGGACCCTTTTCTTAAATTTGTGAGTGAAGGAAGTATTTCATAAATTGATAAAAAATATATTTTGATAAATTGTTTACCTTAGTAGGGAGGAAGTGGGCGGAGTTTAGTCCGACCGCCCTAACATCAGCGCCAATAAAACACAATATTCTCTGTAACTTGGTGAACTACAGGCAAACAACGTGGGGGTTAAATATCCAGGCGAGTGTCCAGACCTGTTCTACAGCCGTGCTCACGGTACAGTAAATTCAAGATGGTGGCAAGAAGAGAATTGCAGCCGCTAGCTCTATCGATTGTCTCAGACTCTATCGATCACTGTTTTTACGTTGGAAACATTTGATATCTTTACTTGCGTTCATTGGTCTTTGTTTTTAGCGCAATTAACGGTAACTTTAACGTAAAATTTGCGAAACGTGTTTGAAAATGTTTTATTAAAACAGACTGTTTTTAAATTCATTTCCATTTTAGTGTAGCAGGTTTAGATGGTTATGTAACAGTAATGTAATTTCACAATTGCACTCATAAATACGTAATATTTAAATTAAAGTTTTATAAAAATAATGATAGTAATGTTCCTAATTTCCTGTTTACGTTTTTTTTTTTTTTTTTTTTTTTTTTTTTTTTTTTTTTTTTTTTTTTTTTTTTTTTTTTTTTTTTTTTTTTTTTTTTTTTTTTTTTTTTTTTTTTTTTTTTTTTTTTTTTTTTTTTTTAATTTTCCGTAATTTACGTTAGCGTAATAAATAATAACTTGTAGAGAGTTTTTTTATGTTTTGTCTTGTTAGTCAGCTCAGCAGATTAAGTATAACTTCAGATTTCGAGGTTAGGTAAAAAAAAATAGAGGCAAGTCCACATGCATAGTTGGTCCGCATGCATCATTTTTTTCTTCTGGTCCCTTGAAAAACGATCCATAGAGTTTCTACTGTATATTCAGGAAAGTGTTATAAACAGGAATCAATATTTATACATCAATAAGTGGATATTACACAATGTAACTTTTAATTTCACAGTTTATGTACAGTAAATCAGTCTTTAATTGTGTTGCAGTTGATGTGCCATCAGAAACATGATTAATATACTAGACACCCAATTTCACGAATACTAACGGTTCCATTCATCACAATCGTAAAATCGGTAGGAGTGATTTCTCCCCACCCCCCAACCTATCATCAGTGTTTAAAAAAACATTTTTCTGCAAAGTACCTCCCACCAGGCCTTGATTTTCATAGCGTTTTGCGGGAAAGTAAGAAATGTAATACCTAATCAAAATATAAACGTATGTCAATAGCTAGACATCGTCTGATCAAAAGCATACCTCAGAACAGGTTCCGTACCTTTTTGGCTCGCGGAGCCCTTTTTATAATTCAATTATGTGGTGGTGCCCCTTGTTTAGGCCTACTTCAGTACACTACGTCTAACAAATAAGTTTTATTTTTAGGTGTTACAGGGATGGTGGAAGTGGAGGAAGAGGGTTGGTAGCAAAGGAAAGTAAAATAAAGAAATACCTAAACATGAAAATAAACAGTTCGGCATATATGTAGAGAAAAATTTTGTTTCTAAAACTAACACTACATCTGTTCTCATTTATCACATAATGTTGTCAGAATCGGGCCACAGAACCCTTGGGAAGTGTCTGTGGAGCACTGGTTGGGAACTGCTGCTCTAAACTGCAGATATGACTGAACCGTGTCCAAAAAAAATGAGAGCACCGAGCTTCTGAGAGCCTTCTCGCAAGTGCAAAGTCAATTTTTTATTTTTTTTCCTCCTCTTCAGAAAACCTTATGAAATATCAATAAAATAACAATTTACACTGATAGAAATCTTCAGAACAAAAATATACAGTAAACTCGCGATTATCAGTGCACCGATGAACCGGTTTTTTGATTATCCGTGCTGCTTTATGTATGTTAAACAATGGCAAGACCAAACAGTTTTATAAAAAAAAACCTTTTTGGAACATAAGTGTGTCAACTCTTGCACGCAAGAATGGATTAACAAGATAGCACAAGAATGGATTAACGAAATTTCAACATATTATTTTCTCTTGTTTACCGTGAACCCCGGACATATTTTTATTTATTACGATGAAAAGGTTGTGAAATACTGTATTTGTAGGCAAAACCATAAGTCATTATGGTATTTGAGTTAAGTATGAATACAGTAGAACCTCAATTTTATGACCACTGATTTTACTACGACAGCAATTTTATGATTTTCTTAGGCACCGTCAAATTTAAAATAAAAAAATAAGGGTATTGCAATTAAATATAATCGTTATACAAATTTTTAACATTTATAGCTTGTTTGTTTTGTTTGTTAGCAACGATTATAAAGATATTTGAGCAAAATCTGACTTTGTACTTGAATTTTTCTTACATTTAAGGATTCTAAATGGTCTACATCGATTTTTGCAACAACATCGATTTTGAGTCGATTTTTTTGGGAACCGTAGACCGTCGTAAAATTGGGGTTCTACTGTAATAATTTTTTTTTTTTTTTTCCCCACATTTTTTTAAAACTAATATGCAGTTTTCCGGATATCCGTGTTTCTCGATTATCCATGTGTTGCGCAGCACCAATTAACACGGATAATCGGGAGTTTCCTGTATGTGAAATTGGTTGCTACACACTCCCATTGTCACCAAAACAAATTTTAATGCACTAGTGCGCATATACTAGGCATCCATTAGTAGCCAGCACAACGCCCAATTGTAAATATTCACCAGAATAAGAAGGAAGATGCATATGTATTTATTCATTTTGCTGTTTGATGTAACTTTTGTAGAAAAAAGAAGCAACGAATGATTGTATGCAAATGTAGGAAGTAGTTGCAGTTAAAGCGGATAGATAGCGCAACTGTGTGACAGTTCATAAAATAGCTTATAGATAGCACCACCACAGTATTTACCAACATTCAACCAGTTGAAAATGGCATTTTGTGATATTCTTACCTGAAATTTTCAGACATTACATGTATAAATGATTGCAAGGAATAGCTATTACAACCAGTTAGTTACGCAAAAATTACACTAGACCCCCGATTTTACGAATACTCACGGTTCCTCTCATCGCATTCGTAAAATCGCTACCTTCGTAAATTCGATTGCGGCTTATTTTTGCCCCCCCCCCCCGCCGCCAACGCGGCCTCTACCTTAACAGAAAATTTTAAAATTGCATTTTTTCTGCAAAGTGTCTCTTAGGCCCCGGCTTCCGTAGCGTTTTGCGAAAAATTAATTAACGTAATAATGTAAACATAATTTGATATCAGTAGCCAGACGCCACACTGTTGAGCGGTAGATATGACAGACCCTTGTCTCCAAAAAATGAAAAAAATTCGAGATTCCGAGTGTCTTCTCTCGAGCGAATAGCTTGACTCCCGTAGCATTTAACGGAAAAATAAAGCAAGTGATAGTTTAAATATAAATTTATATCAATAGTCAGACGTCTTATGATCAAAAGAACACCGCTAAACAATAGATATGACCAATCCTTTTCCTAAAAAAATTGAGAAAATCGAGATTCCGAGTGTCTTCTCTCGAGCGAATAGACCGACTTCCGTAGCATTTAACGGAAAAATAACGCCAAGTGATAGTTGAAATATAAATTCATATCAATAGTCAGACGTCTTACGATCAAAAGAACACCGCTAAACAATAGATATGATCGACCTTTGTCCTAAAAAAAAGAGAAAACTGAGCTGCCGAGTGCCTTCTCACGAGCGAATAGCGCGATTTGCGTAGCGTTTAATGGGGGGAAAAAAGTAGGCATTCCTTACTAGTAAAATGCTCTTGTAAATTATTCACCAAAGAAAGAAGGAATAAGGGATGTATTTATTCATTGCGCAGTTTTATATAACTTAACGTAAAAACATTCCCTCGACGTTGTTGTTGAATTGTACGAGAACGTAGATACTAGTAGCGTGCAGAGCGGACAGATAGCGCTACTGTACGAACGTTCAAAAGATGGCCGATAGATAGCGGCACCATAGCATATACCGACGTTGTTCCAAGAACGCCATTTTGTGACGTTCTTACCTAAAATCGTCGAGAATTACATGTATAAGTGATTGAAAATAATCACTTTCACAGTCAGTATATGCGGTAAAAATAAATTAGGAGTTCCGGGATTACGTAATACACGAACGTCTATTTATTTTCCAAGTCGACATACCCGGAGACAAATGTTTCTACACTTGGATAATAGGTAGCGCTATTATCGTGCTCATTTGTGAAACCCACGTTTTACAACTCGCAGTAACGCATTGTTTAAGCAAATTATGCGCGAAGTTAATTGTTTTAAGTACGTATGGTGTTAACGCAATAAAGAAAAATATCACGCTATTATTTATAGGGTTCGTGTAAAAAAATAAACTCATTCGGCGCGAGACGAGAGAGATATAAGACGTCGTAAAACAGCCTAGGAGGTGGCTGTACTATAGTTAAATGAGCATATGCGCATGCGCTGGAACTTGGCGTCTATAGTACGACCTCAATATAGATCCTAATACATCGTAGTTGGAGACAAGCCGGCCGGCTAGGCACAGGCGACGGCGCTGCAGCCGCGCGGTTTTCAAACTGTCACTGCCACATTTTTTAACGGATTTTTGCTATTTTTGTTTTATTTTTAATATTGTGACTTGCCAAGTAATAACTGCAACTCTACAATTAATATTTTAATGCCGTGAATTAGATACAGTATGTTTTATTCTTTGTTAACGTAATTCCTTACAATTTTTTTGTCATATAATTTTGTTATTTTTTGAGGGTTCCTGAGATTGTATTCGTAGAATCGCTACCTTCGTTAAATCCAGGGTTCGTAAAATCGGGGGTTTAGTGTAATTTGAAGTTTCAGAAGTACGCAATACACGAACGTCTATTTTATTTCCAAAAATTGACATAGCCATAACTGCGAAAAAGTTTCTACATATAGCTGATAGGTAGTCTGATAGTCATTTGCGGTGATCTGAAATGTACATTTTTTGAAATGTTCTCTTCAGACAAATTCAAGTTAATTGTTTTAGCTCAGCAAAAAAATTAATTTTGCAATATTATCAATGGCGGTCATGTAATGATATAAACTGTAGTAGACATTTATTGTATACAGAAGGTGAGAGAGATAGACGACGTGATGACGTGGGGAAATAGCCTTAGACTGTGCTACAGTTCAGTGAGCATTTGCGCACGTGCCGGATCAAGGTGTCTGTAGTACTGCCTCTTTTAGGCCCTGATACGTGAAGTAATTACGGGGAGTAGGACAGCTTGGCAGTGGCAACAGCGTGCGGTGCACCGTTTTCAAACTGTCACTGCCACATTTTTTAACGGATTTTCATTTGTCTTTAGTCCACATCTCACTTATTGTATCTAAAATTATATTGTTAAGAAATATTTTGCTGAGTTGTAGTTATTGCCTGACAAAAAGTCATGTATACAGGAAATTTAAAAAATATCAGGATGTTGTCACAGGCAGGAAACAAAAGCATTATGCTTTATGAAAAAAATTGTGGGATGAAAGAAAAGTGATTTTACATGTATAAATATCATAAAATTTTTCTACTGTAAATAACTTTGTAGGTATAGTTCATAATTCCTTATTGTGTTCAAGGTAAAATTAAAGGTTCTGTGTCTTTTTCACAACTATTAGGTATTTTTATATTTCAAAATATAATGTTAAAGAGGATTGCTGTGTCTGTTTTATATGACAGTACATTGTGGTTGCCTCTTTTCACAGTTTTTTTTGTCATGAATCATTTATAATTTGGAACACATAAGGTTGCAATAAATACATATTTTAGAAATTGTGTGAATTGTAATTTTGGCTTTTATTCCATCTACGTTTTACTGTGGTTTGTCAGTTATTGACTATAATCAGGGTGTTTGCAAAATCACGAAGGTTCCGAAAGTCACGAAAAAACAACAAATTTTAATGTGAGGTCACGAAGTCACACAAGGCCAAGGGACAAGGTCACAAAAAATCTTTTCCATTGCACTATTTTCGTATGTATTTGTATTGAATTTAAGTAACAGTGAAATCGAAGTAGCCGTATTTTTTTAAAACTGTAGTTTGAAATGTTATAGAACAACAAATCTCTGGAATAGGATACCTTGAAATGCAATGATGAAATTCAGTGCTGTGCTGTGCCAAGCCGATCCAATTTCTGTACGTTTGTTTAGTTGTTTTTAAGGGTACAGGACCTATGAGCCTATCTTTTTCAGAAGTACGAAAATACTCTTTATTTGTATGAGTCTTCAAACCAAAGCTGTTATAGTACATGTTCAGTATAACTTGGATCTCGTATGCTTTTGTACGAGAATTTACAATCTTTCAAGTGGCAATGCTGCGCAGGACCTGTGATGACTGCTCGCTCAGTAGTATGTTATGGTTCTGTTTTGTTACAAACTTACGTGAAGAATATTACCGGAGATATATCTGTGTAGCAAAGTTTATTATTTGTGGATTTAAAATCATGGTACATAACACGTACGCGGATTTGCGTACACAAAGACCCTGAACATTCGTGAAATTTACGGTCATAAATAACTCTGAAGGTGTTTTTTGTTTACGTGCTCATGATGACGAAAATAGAACAAATGTGATAGTGCCGCAAATGCTGTACAAGCGTGTGCTTAACCTCTCTGTAATTTAGAAATTAAAAAGAAAAACTTACTGTATAGATAAGCTGAAAATTGTTTAGGAATTAATAGTACTAATTTGTTTTAAAGAACTAGTCTAGTTTTCCACCGATTTGACTTGAACCATAGGTTTCTATCAAATGTAAGGTGACCAGTTTACTCTTTAAGTAGATTGAAAATGCCAAAGAAGCGTAACTTTCAAGAAAGTTGGTATGACTAACCCTTTGCTATAACTGTATGGGAAAATGTGGTTAAGGCAAGTTGAAAGCGACAATTTTAAAGCTCATTGCAATGTTTATAGGGCTAATTTTGATGTTTCTCATTCAGGGATCAACTCGGTAAAAGTACATGTAAAAGCAGATGGAAAAAAAAAAGTGTGCTTGTGTTCAAAAGTCTGCTATGCATAGCCTACTTTACTTTGTGTGCAGACTTTTACAAAATTATTTTAGGCTAGTTAAGTTATGAATTTTGACACTATTTATTTGGTAACCCTGAGAATTAAATGCCAGAAGCTAATGAACTAGTATGACATCTACCCAGCAATAATAATGTATGATAGCCTACAGATGAAGTATAGACTGTTCAGGATAAACTGAGCACTACTTAAAATTTCTGTGACACATTGTGCCTCCATCTTTACTATTTTAAAAATTAAAACTTATATAACTAAAAACTAGTGTAAACATTTCACAACTCTCAAAACTTTACTTCTATAGCTTCAATAAATACATTTTTTTTACATATAATTTTAATTAAGTGTTGGGTAGTACTCACTGTAAAATGATTGGCCTGTACCTAGGTAAATTTGTTTTATTATCAATGCATGCTAATCATGTTGTAGCATAAAATTATAGTTTTTAATTTCTAAAATTGAGATTTATCGTAGTTAAATATTCCACCTTGTTATTTGGCTTACTCAGTCATTTAAAAATTTTGGTGGCCATGGAAAGTTTTTAGGTATTAATTTTTTTTTACCTAGTGTGTAAATATTATTTTTCTAAAAGAGTCAACTCATTTATTCATAAGTGTAATATATATAAATACCACGAAACAAATTGCAGCTTAGGACACGTAAAGTCACTGAAAGGTTCAAAAGTCACTAAAATGAATGTCGTAACTTCTGTAGACACCCTGATAATGTAATGGTAGAATATTTCACATTGTATGAATATGCAAGAATCAAATTTATGACCACATTTATCATTAATTTTGCTATGGTATTGTAAAGACTGAAACACTCACTGTTGGTTTTTTTTTATAATGCACAATTTTTTTTATTAAAGAGTATGCACAACCATTTTAACTAAAGTATATTTTTCTATTATGTTTTGTAAAGAAAAAATTTTCCTTTGTTTCTTTATTTGAAGTTAGTTCACTATGAGCAATACACATACTTAGATGCAATGTTTATTTTGTGTGAGATTCGATCTCATGGTAAATAGCTACACCAGTAGTAAGTAGTAATGTACAGGATGAGTAAAAAAGAATACCGTAACTTTGAATGTCTGTATAATCACAACCGAACAACTTACAATGTTTAATGACCACTCAAAAGAACCATAGAACAATTAAGTTTTTGTACCATACCTTCATAAATGTTCAATGGGATCGCCTTGAGCAGCACGAATCACATCAATGCGATACTTTAACTGTTACACACTCGTGCCAGCATGTCCGGTGTAATGTTGTGGATGACGTTCGTAATTCTTGTTTTGAGTCTGGCAATGTTAACCGGCAATGGTGGAACAATCACGAGATCCTTTATGTACCCCCACAGGATAAAATCACACGTGGTGAGACCTGGGTTCCTTGGGGGCCAGTGAAGAAGTGGCTGGTCATATCTGCTCCGCGACCAATCCAGTGTTGTGGCAACATCTCGTTCAGGTAGTCGCGAACAGCTAGGTGCCAATGGGTTGATGAACCATCCTGCTGGAAAATGAAGTCCCCTACAGCCACTTCTATTTGAGGAAATAACCATTTGATAAGCATGTCCAAGTAAGAAATCCCAGTAACAGAGGACTAGGTGCCAATGGGTTGATGAACCATCCTGCTGGAAAATGAAGTCCCCTACAGCCACTTCTATTTGAGGAAATAACCATTTGATAAGCATGTCCAAGTAAGAAATCCCAGTAACAGAGGACTCTTGAAAAAAAGAACAGGCCGAAAACGGTCTCTCTCAATACAGCACAAAACACGTTCACTTTGGGTTACACGCGCACGCTCATTTTCAGAGGTTTCATGTGGATTATCCTGGCCCATATTCTCACGTTATGCCTGTTGACCTTACCGTTGACGTGGATAGTTGCTTCATTACTAAACACTAGCTTGAGATGAAGGCATCATCAACCTCATTCTGGACAAGAACGTCAGCGCAGAAATCACGTCTCAGTTCTTTGTCCCTTTAAGTAAGAGCCTGCACAAGCTGTAACCTGAATGATTTGTACAGCAGTTGCTTTCGCAACACTCCATACAGTTGTAGGAGTCTCATTTCCTGGTTAGCTGATTGAGTTGATTTTCGTGGACTGAGCGCAAACGCTTGCTGAATCTGTTGCACATTGTCGTCTGACACATGCTGCTGCCTGGAACTTTTGCCATTGCACAGGCAACCTTTGTCACGAAACTGTCGAAACCACTGTAGGATACTCCGTCTATCAGGTGGACGATGTCAGTATTTCGACGGAATTAGCGTTAAACAGTCATCACCGATTCACATTTCGCAAAGCTAATGACACAGAACGCCTTCTGTTCCGTCGCCATTGTGTTGTGGACTAACGCTCCTTACATGCTCGTAGTGCAACGAAAGAAGCTCTCAGTGCCTTCTAGTGGTACACAAAAGAAACCTTCGGCCATACCCTCCCCTCTCACCGCCCCAAACTAACACTTCTGGACGACATCCACACCATTAAACAGATCATGCTGCTACGGGTGTGGAACGAGTTAGAGTATCGCATTGATGTGTGGATGTGGGTCATGCTGCTCGTGGCGGTCAAATTGAACATTTATAAAGGCATGGTACAAAATCTTAACTGTTCCACTCTATTTTCGAGTGGTTGCACGACATTGTAAGTTGTTTGGTCGTGATTATACAGAACACCCTTTTAAATATTGCTAGAGTACTTTTTTTTTTCTTTTACTAGAGTTACTATTTAAGTAAGAACGCTGTTAAGTGTGTAAATCAATTTGATAGCTGGATACTTGTTTTTAATTTTGATTCTGTTTTATTTTTATTATAATTTTTGCATAAAGAAGTGATATAAAAGTCATCAAGCCCATTGTATTCTTGCAATGAAATATGCATTTTAATATTGTAAGTTCCTGTTTACTAATATAAGTAGTTTGGTTTACTGTATTCTGTTTCTATATGTTTGTTTCATATCTTTGTGAGAGCTTTAAAGTGTGTTTACAGCTATGAAATTGTTTCATACACTTAAATGTTAAATAATTGTGACAAACTTTTTAAATTAAAATTGTACTTACAGAAAAACTGTATTTAGTATTGCATATTACGTGCTGAGTTGTTATTAACTAATTTTCAGTGTGAAAGTATCATTGTTATATATTTTATTTTTGAACAGTTATCAAGTAGAAACTATATGTAAGTTTAAAATAAAAAAGTAACAAATTCAACTTATTCAGCATTTTGATTTTATATGCTTCTCATAACAGCTGGCGTTAATTAACAAATTTTGTGTCAAATTATTTGCCTTGTGCACCGTTCAATTACTTTCCTAAATGTTTAATTTTTTTTATCATTTTATTTCCAAGAAATACATGTTGTTTTCTATCTAGTTTTAGTCCTTTTTGTAATGAGTTTTCTGCAAACAGTATGTATGTATTACAGATAGGTGTTATATACTTCAGATAGGTGGGTCACAATAAACTGGACAATTTTGAAGTAACTCTTTAAAAAAATATCTGTTCATTACTGTATAGTTGTATATGAACGTCAGTTGCCACATTCCTTGTACTTCATATATTTCTTTGTGCTTGTAGTTGCAGCAAGATATTTCTGTTGGCTGGCACTAAGTTTTATGAAAGTGTTTAAAGCACTTCAGATCTGATTAATTCACAGTCATTTACAACTTATTGTCAGTGATTGCTGTTATTTATCTCTTGTATTTTATCGCTAGGGAGTTACTTTGTAAGAAAGTATAAGCTTTATGAGCAGTGGAATGTAGCTGTATGTGAACATTGTGCTGGTTTGTGCGAAAAAAGCTTTTGTCAGTGTTTGTATTCAGCCTACATGCAGTGGACAGATACAAACTGACTGAGAGTACAACCTAAGCAGCCCTTTAAAAATTGCTCGCTTCATCGTGAACCACCTGTAAAATTAATTGCTAAAAATTGGTAAATTTTACTAAGAGAGTGTAGCTGATGTTGTTTTTGATTAATAAATTTTATATGATTTCAGCCACCAGCATTTCGTCAAACAAATTCCAACAAGAAGCCAGCTGCAACTATTACGCCTAACACAATGAATTCTGTCACTGATACTGCCAGCAACAGCTTGCCAGGTTCAAATATGTCTTACGCGTCACCTCCAAGCCAAATGCAAACTGATATCGGCCAACAAAATATGCATTTGGACATGCAGCAACAGAATCAGAATTTTACCATGTTACAACAACAGCAGTCATATGATGGTTCTCAGTATCAAAATATGTCAACGTCACCATACCATCAAGGATCAAGTAACCCACCGTATGATAGTCAAAACTATGGACAAATGCCTAATTCAAATGGTTACAATTCAAGCAATTATAGCAACGTGAGACCGTACAACTCTAATGGACCGTACGATAATTGCATGGATCCTAATAATCCCAACAATACATCTAGATTTGATAGTACTGGAAATTCATACTACTCAAATAATAGTAGCAATCAGCAAACAAACTATGGTAGTTCAGTGGGGTACTCTGGTTACCAAGGTAACAGCAACCAAAGTGGTTACCATTGTGACACAGGTATTAACAATCCGAGCACAGGATATTGGCAGGGTAATGATTATTTTGCACAGAATTCACAGAATCAGCAAAATCCAAGTATAGATGACCAGTATTATGGTGGCACTAACACTTTCAATACTTCTGGAAACTCATCTTATTATAGTAATGAGTCGTATGGTGAACAGATAGGCAATGGGTCTTACAATTGTCAAAACACTGGAATTTACCAAAATATGAACCCTAATAATTCAGTGGGATGTAATAGTTCTCAAAATTTTGTGGGCAACAATGGTACCCAAAAAAATTCACCACAAGGTGGTGCAGGTATTGTCCACCAAAATCGCAACTCTCAGAATAACCCTTCTGAGGTTCATAATATGATAAATCAAAACAACGTGAACATGACACAGACTTCTCCAAATGGATACAACTCACCAAATCTTGACCCAAATAAGATGCAGGATAACACTCAGAGTGAAGTCATTAATGCAGAAAATAGTTCTCTGGGTGGATCTTTACACAACATGTATTCAGGGCAGCAGAATCAGGTTACGACTTGTAATAAGTTACAACAAAGCCCAGGAAATAACGAAATAAATAACCAGCAGACTTCTCCACCTGGGCAGGTCAAACATCAACAGGACGTTTCCAACGTGAACATGCAATACAACCCAGAAAATATGCCACAAAAAACTGTGTGTAGTGCTACAAACACAATGATTTCTCAACAAACAACCTTTAGTAATAGTGGAGGTCCTCAGTATCTTATGAACAGTGCTGGTAGCGTACAGCAGAATGCTCTGACTAGCTTGAAAGTCCAGCACAGTTCCATTAACATGAATTCACAGGAAAGTCATATTGGGAGTATAAGTGGCCAACAAAACTGCGTAAATGTGCAGCAAAACATTATGAATATTCAGCAGAGCCCAATGAACACCATGAATGCACAGCATAACCCTGTGACTAACATAAACACTCAGCAAATTCCCATGACCAACATGAATATGCCGCATAATTCCCTTAATCCTCAGCAGAGTTCAGTGAATGTTTCGAGTCCTCAGCAGCATGCCATAAACATGTTGAACCCTCAGCAAAATCAAGTTAATATTATTGAGCCTCAACAAAATGCCATAAATGCCATGAATTCTGAGCAGAACTTCATGAATGGCATTAATACTCAACACAGTGCTATGAACACCATGAATTCCCAGCAGAATCACATTAGTGGTATGAATGCTCAGCAGAATCCCATTAATGGAATGAATGCTCAGCAGAATCCCATTAATCCTCATCAGAATCCCATTAATCCTCAGCAGAATCCCATGAATGCTCAGCAGAATCCCATGAATGCCCAGCAGAATCCCATGAATGCCCAGCAGAATCCCATGAATGCCCAGCAGAATCCCATGAATGTCCAGCAAAATCCCATGAATGTCCAGCAAAATCCCATGAATGTCCAGCAAAATCCCATGAATGTCCAGCAGAATCCCATGAATGTCCAGCAGAATCCCATGAATGTCCAGCAGAATCCCATGAATGTCCAGCAGAATCCCATGAATGTCCAGCAGAATCCCATGAATTCCCAGCAGAATCCCATGAATTCCCAGCAGAATCCCATTAATGCCCAGCAGAATCCTGTGAATGGGATTAATACTCTGCAGAATCCCCTGAATGCTCAGCAAAACCCCATGAATGTACTGAATGTACAGCAGAACGCTATGAATGGGCTGAATGATCAGCAGAACCCTATGAATGGACTTAATTGTCAGCAGAACCCCATGAATGGACTTAATTCTCAGCAGAATTCCATAAATGGAGTAAATATTCAGCAGAATCCCATTAATGGACTGAATGCTCAGCAGAACACCATGAATGGACTTAATTCACAGCAGAACACCATGAATGGATTGAATTCCCAGCAGAATTCCATAAATGGAGTAAATACTCAGCAGAATCCCATTAACGGGCTAAATGTTCAGCAGAATCCTATGAGTGGCATGATAGCACCACAAAATCACATGAATGGAATGATTGCCCAGCAGTCGCATATTAATGGAATGATTCCTCAACAAAATCCTATGAATCATCAACAAAATCCCTTGAATCATCAGCAGAATGTAATGAATCCTCAACAAAGCCCTGTTGAAAACAATAGTATCCAACAGAATTCCATGAATACCATTAATGTCCATCAGAATCCCATGGATAGCAGAAATATGGAACAGAGCTCCATGAATGACAGGAATTCACAGCAGAATCATCTCAACAGCATGAATGCTCAGCAGAACTCTATGAATGGCGTTAGTACTCAACACCACCCAGTGAATGCAGGGAATTCCCAGCCGAATTCTGCGACTAGCATTAATTCTCAACAAAATCCTATAAATTATTTAAATTCTCAGCAGAATGCCATGAACAATGTAAGTGCTCAGCAGACTGCTATGGATGCTCATCAGGGCTCAAACAGCATATCACAGCAGAACACAACCACCCAGCAGAGTTCACTGAATACTATTAATATGCAGCAGAGTTCATTGAACAACATAAATAACCAGCAGAGATTGAATAATATAAATTCACAACAGGGTTCATTTAATACTGTGAATCCCCAGCAGGGTTCTTTTAACAGTGTGAACTCCCAACAGGGCTCATTGAACAATGTGAATCCTCAGCAGGTATCAATGAACACCTTGAATTCACAACAGGGAGTAATGAACAACATGAATCCTCATCAAGGAGCAATGAGCAACATGAATCCTCATCAAGGGGCAATGAACAACACGAATCCTCATCAAGGGGCAATGAACAACACGAATCCTCATCAAGGGGCAATGAACAACATGAATCCTCAGCAGGGAGCATTGAACAGCTTGAATCCTCAACATGGCACAATAAACAGCATGAATCCTCAGCATGGAGGAGTGAACACCGTGAGTCCACAGCAAGGCTCTTTGAACTGCATGAATTCACAGCAGGGTTTACTGAACAGCATTAATTCACAACAGAGCTCACTGAACAGCATGAATGTACAGCAAGCCTCTATGAACAGCATGAATCCACAGCAAGGCATGTTCAACAGCATAAATAGTGTTCAAAATCCCACATGTATGAGTATACCACAACATAATTCCAGAAATATAAATTCTCAGCAAATCTCCATAAATATGAGTTCTCCCCAAACTCCTGTTAATAATGTGCCTCCAACAAACTTGACTGTCCAGCAGAATACTATGAACAGTTACAATGCACAACAGAATCCCATGAACAGCCTGAACTTGCAGCAGAATCCTGCCAACAATATGACTCAGCAGAATCCCGTGAATAGCATGAATGCTCTTCAGAATACAGTGAACAATATCAACCCTCAACATAACCTTATAAACAGCATGAATGTTCAACAGACATCGAGCTGCCCAAATCCACAACAAACCCTCATGAGTCATGTAAATGTTCAGCACAGTGCTGTTAGTGGCATTGATGCTCAGCAGAGCTCTACAAATAACGTAAATATTCATAATACATCAAACAATTCGGAACTCCAACACAATTCCAGGAATGTTGAGTTTAACTCCAATAATAGTCTAAATTCTCAACAAAATGTAGTGAATACCCAGCAGATCTCCAGTAACAACATGAATACACAGCAGAGTCAGATGAATAACATGTGTACACAGCAGAACGCATTGAATATTGGTACTCAGAAAAATCCCACCGCATCAAACCCTCAACAAACTGTTCTGGATGCAAATATTCATCAAAATCCCATGACTACTAATACTCAGCAGACTTCCCCTAATACAAATTCTCTGTCAAATCTCATGAATACTAACACCCAACAAATTGCTTTGAATATGCATGGTCAGCATAGTTCCATTAACAGCCAGCAAAGTCCTTTGAGTAATATAAATTCCCATCAAGTTTATATGAACCATCAGCTTCCAGTAAACAGCACAAATTCTCAACAGCATCAAGTGAACATGAATCCTGAGCAAAATCTAGGAGATGGTTCTGTAACATCCCATCAAAATTCTGCATCAAATACAGAAAATAATCAGCAGAACCAGTCACAGACTCGCGTAGGTACTGTTAAACATAATGGTGTAAACAACTCTGTTAACGATCAGCATAGTTCTTTGATAAATACAGCTTGTCCGGAAATGAATAATTTAACACATACTCCAGAAAACATGCTGCATGGACAGCAGAATGTTGGAAATATTGCAAAGAATTCACAAAGTGGTAGTGTTGGGACTGTATTGAATGAGAAAGACCAGATTTTATCCATTTCTAATTCATCGTATATGGAAAATGGTCAACAAAATCCAGTGACTGGCTTCCAAAATATGATGAACAATCCACAGAGTAATGCAGTTGATCAGCAAAATCAATTAGGATGTCTACCAAATACCCAGAATGGTATTTCAACTTCAGTAGAAAATCAGCATAACATGTATGCAGGGTCTATGAATTCTTATAGCACCAACTTCAGCCCTTTTGTGAGCACAAATTTTGGAACGCACAACCAGAATATGGCCACTGGAAGCCAACAGAGTTCCATGGATAGTTGTAATAAAAGTCAAAACTACCCAGGAAATATACAGGGGGATAGCATTTCTTCAAATGACAGAGTGGCATATGACCAGAAGGGTCAGTTGCCTTCTGACACCAAACCATCTTTATCATGGGATCCAAACAAAAATCAGTATTCTGTAACTGACTCCAAAGATATGATAAAACATGAACAAAATGTTGATCACAATTCTGAATGTAAGAGTACCAATACTTCCTTAATGAACTTGACTGAAGCTGAGGAAAAACTAGACTCAATAGGTAAAAGTAATATACCTGAGTTTGAGGCTTCCACAAATGACGAAAACAAACATCACTTAATGAAACAAGATAACAGTCCTGTGAAGTCAGAAACAAATTCAGCAGTGGGGAAGACTGATGAAATGAGTAACAGAGACAAAGAAAAGAATAATCTGACTGGCTTAATAAATGACACAGATAAAGAGACAGCTGATGCTCAGAACCAGGCCAATTGTAATGATACATTCAAATCTGATTGTGAAACAAAAGAAGCTTCTACAGGAATGTATCCTGATACTGTTAAAAAATCATTTTTACATGATGGGAAACAACTAGTAGAAGTTGGCACAAGCCCTGCAAGAAACAATGATCCAGGGATACCATATGATTGGGTATGTACAATTCTTTCTAAATTTAATGTTACTATAGTAAAACCCTATGTAAGATGTTGCCACTTTAAAG
The DNA here is from genome assembly GCA_003012365.1 of Medauroidea extradentata. Lineage (NCBI taxonomy): Eukaryota > Metazoa > Arthropoda > Insecta > Phasmatodea > Phasmatidae > Medauroidea > Medauroidea extradentata. The sequence goes on along the minus strand of PNEQ01100033.1, from coordinate 25,115 downwards.
AATCCCCGTTCCCTTCCTTAATAAGTTTGGATGATTTTTATCATAGTAATTTGAACCTTTTAAGAAGTTTTTTTGGTAAAAAGTTTACATTTTTTTATCTGTCCAGAAACTATTTTACAGGGTTTTACTGTATTTCTTAGCTCAAAACATAGTTTAAAACAATCTAACTAAAATAAACAAGTTTATAACTTGTAATTGGGTCAGTCCAGGTCCGTGGAGGACTCATGATGTCTTGTGCAGGATAACAAACTGTGTTACTGCAGGGAATAATTTTTCCTGAATAATAAAACTGCAACTTAGAAGGTTTTTATTTGTTTTATTAATTGCTTCAATTAGCAAAGGCAATGTCTCATTGACCACAAGGCCATTAGAGTTGACCAACTGCTCGGTCATACAGGAAACTGGAAAGGCAGCTGCCTTGGACCTTTGTTTAGAAACCATCAATTTAAGGATTTATAAACTAGAATAAACACTTAATTGTTTAGATACAGTAGAACCCCGATTTAACGAAATGCCATGGGACCTGAAAATGTTTACTCTAAATCGATGTTTCGTTAAATCCGACTTCACTCCTCCCCCCAAAAGTTAAATCCTCAGGCATGTTTCGTCGGAATTTAAGGTAGTTGTAAAAAGGTATATTGGCTCAAAACAATAACAAAACGCAATTACCGTCAATAGGTAAGCCACAGCCGTGAAAAGAAAAAAAATTGGCGTAAAATTTTCCACTGGAACGCTCCGCGAGTGTGCGCATGGTGAGTTAGGCCGTCCTTGCGCACAATCAACACGTGAGAAGTGATGACTAACACCGCCGAGCCTTCAATATTTCCATCTCTCTCGGGTCAGCTCCACCCACAAAGTTACGGAAACTCCAATGAAAAATAGTAAAAAAATATTCATATTGAAATCTGAATTAAAAGTTTGCGAGACAACAGTAAATTAATAATTAAATATGGGCGGCGGCTGTGGCGGCCATTGTAGCTTGTATACAGACGCGCTCGTGAAACAAACTCGTGCTGGTCTGCTCGCAAAAAATGCTTTGCACTCGAGCGTTTTTTTAGCATCTGAGAAATTATTATTTATTTTTACGGTAGTAAATTCATTGTAAAAAGTCTGCATAAATAATATTACACATATACTGGTGCCAATCGTCACAAAGATAGTAAACCTGGGTCCTGAACCAAAGATGCAGTTGCCCTACCTACACTTGTTATCACTGTTCCTGTAGCTGAGCCTGCTATAAACTCGCTTATTTTTATCACAGGGTTTCAAGAGTATTCTGTATATTTGCAAGTATCTGATTTTTGAGGCCTGGGGGTTGTCAAGATTGGTTATGTATCAATGAGGAGGTTACCAACACCCTAGTTCTGAACTACTGTGTGAGGGTGGTAGGACTCTCACCACTTTGGTGTTGTAACAGGAGTAGAAGTTTTGTTTGTGTGATGCAGTGAGTGCTGGAACTTGTGTGCCAAGTACAGTCCATAGTACTGGCTATGACTTGTTTTGTTTGTGCTGTATGATCATTCATTCTTTGTCTGAATGTGTTGGTGATGAGGCCAATGCATTTTGTGTTACAATGTTTGCACTGTAACTGGTGTATGATTTTTTCTGTTGCTCAGTTGTAGCTGCCCAGTATGAGATATGTACAGTATGATTGAATTTTGTCAAGGTCTCCCCAACCTGCCAGACTAACCCTAACAGACAGTAACCTCCTTTTGCAAGACAGCCACTTCCTTTAGATAGGTACTCACAAAGCCACATCCTATTCAAATCTGTTCATGGGAAGACTGGAAACCAATTTCCTCTGCCACTAGACCTTAGATATTTTTTGGAGGAGTTTCATCGACATCATCTTCACAATCTTGACCTCTACAGAAACCAGTTCCAGACAATTTCAGGAAAACGTGAATACTTGACGCACGTGGCTTGTTTCATCCACCGCTGTGCTAGGGGCTCTGGGTTTGCAAGTGTGTATTCCTAGAAGGTCTTTAGGGTAGAGAGCATGAGAGATTGGTGTAATCCTTCTAGAGTGGTTTGTAACAGAGCTATCCTCGATTCAGCGAGTGACTACTGGATGAGCCAACAAGGAAAAACTCTCTAACTCGCTAGCGCAGGGCGTCATCTTTACATAAATAGAGGGTAAGGCAGATATCACTCGCCTTATTGGGTATTAGGAGGTTTGTACACAAGGTGATCTCATGAAAGGAGAATGGCAAAGTAATTCAGTTTCATAGGGCATTTATATTCATGAACACAAGTTACAGTACTTGTCACAGCATGATGAATATACACTTTCTTTGGTACAAGATTTACAATCAGAGTTTGAGTCAATCACAATTTGATGACATACATACATTATTACACTGGAGTCTCAATATGAGATAGACAACAAGGGTATGAACTAGATATATATGATACATTGACAATAACAAAATGAATTACCACAGGGCATATTCTGATGAATAGAATTTACATAGCACTCTGGGGCGTTAAAATACTACACAAGAATTAAGGCCTGCTCGTGGCCGAGAATGTGTGGTGATTGATCCTGAAAGGTTACAATATTCACTATCCTCTTTACATAGGGCGCTGCAGCCATAGACGATACTTAACTACATAACAACAATAATGGATTATATGGTGATCTCTCTGATCCAGAGGAAATTTTACTACATTCCATAATTTTCAATAGACTTGACTAGACTGGGAGTGCATGATAACACTTTGTAACTGGCAGTGCGCATGGTGACAAAGTGGCTTGAAGAGCACATAGTTAAGGTTGCCATTCTAAAAAAGGTTAAGTCTCAACTCGAACATGAATGCGCAGGCTAGGCTTACTCACCAAGTCGTCCTGGCTAGAATGAGGGTTTGAGGTAAAGGTGGAATCGGGTTTAGGCTCTCTTTTCAGGAAGATGGGCGGGCTTAGGCTCCCTTTTCAGAAAGCAATCCAAGGTAGGTAAGTAGGTGGGCGGACTTAGGCTCCCTTCTCAGGAAGCAACCCTAGGAATAGAGGACGTCGAGCTTAGGCTCCCTTGTCAGGAAGCAACCCTAACAGAAATACTCTCTCATGGCACAAAATTACTCTGTTACACAAATAAAATTCCTTACTTGAATTATAAATGCTCGTATTACCATTTAACATGATAATTAACACACAAGAATACTTAAATAATCATAAAACACATTTTAAGCAATAACAAACAAGTACAATTTATATTTACATGCGTATTTCCCGCGATCGCCGTTTTAGTTCACTTTTACAGAATCTATGTTAGGGATTGGCACTACTGGTAGGCGCTCGACCGTATTTTGTATACAAACAATGGTACAGGTTAACAAATGTTGCAAATGCTGTTATACATGGAAAATAAACATTGGATAAGCACTGGACGTAAGTAAATACTGTTTTACGAATAAAGCTTCGTCATCATAACCTTACATGCTAACATATTATCCTTATGTAAAATAAACAGCAATATGGCGATCAGCAAAGGTGCGGGCGAATACTACTGCCCTTAGGCCGAATTGCCAAAGTGTTAAAAAATCGGGGGGTGAGCATAAACGTAATTTATAAGTGGACGTGACGGCGTCGCATCATACTCACAGCCCTTTCAAATTTACCTGGTCATACTAGACGTTGAGTTAACTGTGCATGGTGACACCATCCACACCTCTGTGTACACTTATCCCACCAATAACCTGCATAACCGCTATTTCGACAGATATCACCCACACCATGTCAAGAACTCACTACCATACAGTGTCATCACCAGATAAACACAAACACATAAACGCTCCACTCAGAGTGACCTCAACAAACAGTGTAAACAAATAGCCAGAGCCTTCATCAACAGGAGTTACCCTGAAAACCTAGTTCGTAACCAGATTCGCTGAGCTAATTTCTTTCTGTAGTTCACTTCACAATGATACAGACGTCACACCATTAGAAAGAAGAGCAATCAACAGTCTCAAGAACAACTAGGACATCGTGATTTTACCAGCAGGTAAAATAGCCACATTATTCATGCTCAAAAAGACGGACTTCATCTCAGAAGTCGAGAAACAGCTGAATGACCCTTCCACCTATGGACTCCAAGAAGACCCTACCTCTAAATTCTGTAAACAGATAAATCAAGTCCTTACCACTCATGGCCCACTTCAAGGTCTCGTGCCCAAACCCATTAAACTGCCGGCTTCTGAAGCACTGGCCACTCCCAGGACGCCCTATTGTATCATGGTGTAGAAGCTCTACTGAGAGAATCTCGGCATTCATAGGTGCCCACCTCCAACCCTGGGTACGACAGCTCCCATCTTACATTAGGGACAGAAGTCACTTTCTAGAGAGGGTGAGAAACCTGGACACCATCTCACAACATGCCTACCTAATGACTTGTTTTCCTGTATCCCACACTCATCTGGACTCTGTGCATTTGAATACTACCTAAACCTGAGACTTCTCAACAGCAAGCCATCTACAGCATTCTTTGTAAAACTAGCCAGATTCACACTGATCAATAATAATTTTTGATTTCAAGACCCAACATTTTCTGCCCTGCAAATAGGGACGGCCATGGGCACCCGCATGGCCCCCTCACGTGCCAAGCTGTTCATGGGCAAGCTGGAACATAACTTCTTTTAAGTCACCAGCTAATACAGTCATACTTCTGGACCCAGTTCATCATCAATGACTTATTCATGGTCTGAACTTCCACAGAGGAATGTCTCATTGATTTTCTCAACGACCAGAACTCCATAGTTCCCTAGAACTATTCAAATGCACAGGCAGTTTTTCTGGATGCTAAGCTTACTCTACAAACTGGCAAAATTAAAACTACTGTGCACATCAAACCTACTAACCATCAATACCCTTTTTTTATAGCTACCATCCCTTTTACTCCATAAAATCCCCCCTGTATAGCCAAGCAACCAGATTCAAACACTTACGTTCTGCTGAAAATGATCTGAACAAACAGTGTGATTAAATAGCCAGAGCATTTATTGACCGAGATACCCCAAACACCTTGTTGACAGTCAGTTTCAGCTAACTTTTCCAGCAATAGATTGCAGACCCGAGGCAGCAATAGTGACATCCCCTTGGGGTAGTGCCTTACCACGAAGGCATCAATACAATAAACTCAAGACCATCCTCAACTCTGGCCACAGTACTTGCTTCTTCACCCCTAACATGTAACTTGTTTCCCAAACCCCCCAAGAATGGTTTAAGCCATGTTCTCTGCATAATCAACACACCCAGAAGTTCCCATCCTTTCAATAGCCCTAGCTGCAGCACCTGTGCAATACATCAATCCTTCACATCCTTCCGCAACAGTCTCGCGAATCCTATGTACCCATGGCCACAAAGTGATTCAAAATAAGCAATAGCCAGTTCCAGCCTAAATCTTTCTGATAAACCAGTCGCTGCACATTCAGCCTTCCATAAACTCTCTTTTGATTCCTGTTGTAACACCAGAGTGGTAAGAGTCTTACCACCTTCAGACAGTAGCGGAAAACTGAGGGTTTTATATTCTACTTCGAAGTACAATTTTTGTAAGTAGTTGTGCGTCCGTTTACATGTTTTAGTAATTAGTAGCATAGCAGCTTTTTTCTTACTTAATTTTATAATCGTTCAATAACAATTGTAAGTTTGTTACAAATCTCGCTTTTAAACTTTACTGGCCACTGAACATAACTGTGTGATTATAACCCTTCACATTTTTGTGCTTACAGGCCACTGAATTACTGAAGAACTATGTTCCGGGCTCAATAGAGAATTCTGCCAAAATGGAAGTGTTCTTTTGCATTTTGGAGGAGTCCATGGCATTGGGTGATCGTCTCCTAGTATTCAGCCAGTCACTCTTCACCCTTAATCTCATTGAGGATTTCCTTCAGCGTAGTAGTGTGCCAGGCCTACAGGAGAAGTGGGCACGCAACATTAACTATTACAGTTAGTACTTCTTTGGCCTTGTGTGTTAATATCAAATGTATTTGTAAATCTTAACTTATTTGTTTGTATTTATTGCCTATAAGCCAGTGCATCTGTAAATTGCATTATTTTTCAATCTCACAATTTTTAACAAGAACAGATATAATGTTTACATTGTATCAAATGAGTGCTCTATTTGTCCGTATTTATAAATTCACCTCTTTCTCATTCTATAAATTTTTAATGAAACCTGTATTTGTCTTATCTACTGGCATACTTTATTAGATATTGTCCTAGTTTTCTTTAAAATTTATCCTAGTTATGGTGACCCCTTTTAAATAAACAGTCTTTCATTGAAATTTTATGGTACAGTATATTAATTTAATAAACATGATAATGATTACAAACTAAAGAAGTATTTTGGACATACGCCATTGCAGCAAATGGTGTGTCACAGAAAACCAGAGAATACACAGACAAACAGACAAGTAAACTGTACTGGGGCTTCTAGAGCCCTTGCAGTACCCCGGATGGACTCTAGGCTGGGCCATCTGTTTATGCATAATGGTGACGAACCTATGCTTCGTGTGTGTCAGCGGAGGACTGAATGTGCCTGCCTCCAGACTTCTTCGGGTGTCGTCGGGCTTGCTCAGGTCCTCCCCTACCATCAGTGGGCCCCTCTCCTAGCTTCCCTTTCCCTTCCTCTCAAGTGGCCAGCTGTGGCCGGTACTGCTTTGACTCTGCTTTGCCACTTCACTTCTGTTTGCCGGCTAGTTCGTAGCGCTTACTTGCTTCAGCTCTCTTGGCATTCCGCCAACTGGCGTGCGTCTACTTGTTTTTAGGTAAGTGTTTGATTCTCCTTATGATTTTGTTGGGGTGTTTGGTATTTCAACTTGTGGAATTGCAGTAAGCCGCACAATGTCGCTGTGATTAGTTTGCTTAGTTTGTTTCGGGCCATTTTGGTGGAATGTCGGGAGAGCCAAAGCCTAAACTCAACCGCATTGACTGTGATTCAACTTGCCTTCTACCTGTAACCTAATCGTGTTTGTAATGATTGTATGTGCCTGCACCATTTTGTTATGCTTCGAGCTGTGCTCCTTTGTTTTGTAAGCATTCTCAATTATAACGCATGTTAGCTCTACTGTTTGTTAGTGCTTATTTCAGTGACCCAGTAGTTAGCTCGGCATTCAATCCGGTTCTTGTGTACCATGTGCTGGGGAAAACAGCACAAAACAATCAAAAGGAATTTGTTTGCAACTGGCAAACATAGGTTAACATTGTATACAATTCCGCAAGGAATTCTGTCAGTGAGTTACAAGAAAATAAATGAACACATACTTGCACCCAGGCACCAAGAAACCAACCAAAGAAAATATAACTAACTCAGGTTATTCCACGAAAGGAATTCTGTCTATAAGTTTGAAGCAACATACAAAAAAAGTAATTACAGCAACGAACAGACAAAACAAAATTAATGACAAAATAGCTGGTTGTAGACGACACAGCATAAACACAGACACATTGAGGAAAGAGAAGGATCCTATCGGCTGGGACAGAAGAGGGTTTAATAAAATAAACCCCTTGTTTTCAAGTGTCATACTCAGTCTGCAGGTGCTCCTCGAACTGTATGTGTACCTGAAAACTGGGACAGATTGCTGTCTCCGAAATGCCACGATTAAATTTTGTGGCAAGGAGACCATTGTGTTCGTCTGTTTTTTCATTGATTTACTGTTCACAATTACTATGTTTTTTGTATTCATTCACTTTCCTCAACGTGTCTGTTTTTTGCTGTGTCACCTACAACCAGCTATTTTGTTGTTCGTTTTGCTTTGTCTGTTTTTTGTATGTTTCAAACTTACTGATGGAATTCCTTTTGTGTAATAATCTGTATTACTTATTAATTTTTTCCTTGTTTGTTTTTTTTGGTGCTAGGGTGCTAGTTTGTGTTCATTTCTTTCCTTATAACTCACTGACTGAATTCCTTGCGGAATTGTATATATTTTAATTTATGTTTGCCGGTTGCAAACATTAAAAGTCCTTTTGGTTGTTTACTTGTCTATTGGTCTGTGTCTATTCTCGGTTTTCTGTGACACACCATTTGCTACGATGACATGTCCAAAATACTTCTTTAGTTTGTAGGTAACTTACCCCCATTGCAAAAATGTGATAATCTGAATTTAAAGATAACACAAACGTACAATAAAAAGCTTACTGGATGTATTTTTTAAACTGGTAATGTGACTAAACTTCTTAAAAATTACATCTTTACAAATTGTTTCCTTCGTCTCATAAAATATGTTTAGAAAACAAAATTGGCTCTCGTGTAAGCTAAATAACGATAGGCATTTAGAAATGAAAAATACTTTTAAAAATTAAATTGTTTAGTAAAAACAGAATGAATATTTATTCAAATTGAGTACATTTTCTTAAAATATGTATTTGTTTATAAAAAAGAGAAGAATTTTTAGCAATATTCAGTATTAATGTATACAGTAACTTTGTGCTGTGTTATAATTGATGTACAGTATCTGACCCCTATGATTCTGATTATACATTTGAAAATGTGGGAGATGTCTGTGATGAAACATTGGTTAGCTGGGTCAAAAAATATTTATGGTAGCCCGCCTCGTGGCTTCAGATGGTGGTTTCTTATCTCACTGTCCCCATCCCTAATGCTCCAAATATCAACTCTGGAGCTGAGGTCACAGCGGGCCTTGATGCTACATCTATTACCCTTCCTGCAACATCCTGTGTCGAACACCAATAGTATGAGTATGTGAGTCCTTAAAATCTATCACGTAGTCTCTCTATGGTCCTCTGGGTCAGCGGTTTGTGATGTTACCTAGAGACTGATATGGATTCACTTTGCTATACGGCTCATATCACGACTAATGCTATGTCTGTGGAGGTGTGTGAAGTACCAAGTAGGGAACCTTTAATAAGTGTTTGGAAGACAGTTTAGTGTGTTGACTCAACCCCCTTAAATCTAGCTAGTATATCTTATTTATCTGTAACTAAAACCTACTTGTGTGTTCCAAATACCCTGAACACTCAGTAAGATTCTTACTCTGACGGGGTTGTCTCCCGCTGCTTGTTGTTTATTATTGCTTACTGCTGCTTAATAACTCGTCGACGGCACGTAGGCGTAAAGTTTGAGGTTATGGTTTCAATCTCTGGTTAAAAAGAAAATAGTTTCGCTCATAGTATATTTATTTTACGATCAAGCAATTCCATTACAACACTAGGCGTACATAACTTGTCACTGCTAGTGTACCAAACAGAATCAAACTTCAATTACGTTATTTTAACAAGGTTGTATGTTATTACCATGTTCTGTTTTTTTCCGTACTGATCCCCGAAATTTGTAAACACTTGCTGAAACGCCAAGTACTGGCGCTCGCCGCCTTGCAACTCCTACTGCCGCCTGACTCGTACTGCTCCCCATGGCAACGGATATGGTAGCATGAAGCACACCTCAGCGGAGTGATGCAACACAATCCCAAATAACCAATACTAACTGGGTAATTTACTTCAAATTCATATAAAAATGGTTACAACTATTGTGTTTGTTAATTTTATAAAGAAATAACATATCATTTTGTAGCGAAACTTTTAATTGGGGACAAAAAATGCAAACGGGAGGGACTATTTCCGTGGAGCAATACTCTAAACAGACAAGGCGAAAGCTGATTAACGTGCGTCAGTCAGCTGTGTCATGGAGAAATTCCATGAAACTGATGATTTGACCACGACGTCGGTGCCAGAAATCCTACGACCTGGAGAAGCGTGCAATACAAGAAGTTGCTCATTTCACAAGTAAAAATTTAGTGACTACTAAAAATTGCAGAAAATCAGATATTAAGAAAAATACAAGAAAAGTTATATCTCCAAATTTAATTGCAATTCTACTGTGGTCAATTTGAAACCAAACAAGGCAGAAAAAAAACTACTTTAAAATTCCTGACTGTATTTTATATTTAAATTTTGAAAAACTAAATTTAACTTAACTCATGTCCCTAATTACTAAGCTATTGAATCCTTTTGTATCATGCCAAACACCGTACGAAACAATACTGAATTAGGGCATACAGCCTGTAATGAGATATTTAAATTGAAACAAGTGAAAAAATATTTTATACAAATTTAAATAAGGTACGGAGAAGTGCCTGAACATTTCTTTACACTACATCTGGTAAACATCATATAAGTTAAAATGGCAAAGTAAGCTGGATAATGCACCTTGGACAACAGACCCTCTATCATTAACCTTCCAACTCTAATCAAACCAATTAAATTGTTAGTCAACTCCAGATTTATCGATAGGTAGAATGATAGTTCCCACTTCACTGTAACATCCATGCTTGCATACATAGCCAACTTGTACGATTCTCCCGTACAATGTACAATTTTGTGCCCAGTTGTATGATTGTACAAGTTATGTACTTATTGTACAATTTCCAAGATTTTTCTTAATTTTTTTTTTCTGTTTGGTAAATTCATAACAAGAAATCTGGTACTGATATCGCATAATTTCAGTATCGAACATGTGGTATGTAAATTGTACTCAACTGGCACACAGTGTCTAGATAAGAAAGAAAACTGTAATACTGTAGTTTCGGGAATTAGTTTGCTTCATTTATAACTATTCTACCACATTTTTCACTACAAATTCTGCCTTCCGTTATTCACTGATTTCACAGCCCGGTGTTTTCAGTAATGTCAGCTATAATTCTGATATTGCTGATGTTACTGATAGTCACTGATGGATGGTTGATGATGATACCTTGTGTGAGGCTACATCTGTTTACTGAGATTACTGATTTTACTGGTGCTTCAGAGTGTCAGTGTTGTCAGGAAACTAATATTTTTGGTGGAAATTCATAAGTTGAAGTATCATAGTAATAGGGTAAGGAATATTTTTTTAAGATATAAGGGCCAAAACAGTTATCTATTAATTTATATACAGTATAGCTATGAACATGTACTTAACGTTTAAATGTCTGAGGTTGAATCATACCTTGCTACATATTTAAAAATAATCACTAAATGTCTACAGCTTCACAAACATAAATACATGCAATGTTTAGGCTTCGTTGTGGAAAAACTAAAAAAAATCTCATCAGTCGTAAGTCGTGCTAGACGCATCAATATGCTAAAAATATACTGACTTTATTTTTATAGTAAATATAATTTACAAAACGAACAAAATAAACATGATTGTTTATCACCAGAATGATATCACAGATAAATGCCAGTGATGTAGTTACTAGGCAACGCAGATTACAATAATGTTTACTGATTTAACATTCTTATATATTCAGCTGTTCACTGAGACTGTTCCCTTATTGCTGATGGACACTGGCGAACTGTCAGTGATATCAGTGTTGTCAGCAGAAAACGGAAGGCGGCCAAAGTATCATATTATTCTTGCATCGTACGAACTTCCCGAACTTTACCGAACGTACCCAATCGACTGTAGTTGCTTGCCTAGCTAAATGGCCACAGTGACTCGCGCAAAACGATTTGTAGGACTGTTTTAATTTGAAATGTTTTCCAGTTTACTGTTTCTGTGTATTCATTGCTCAAAAACACACAGCAAACCGTGCAAAGTGAAAGAAACAGTCATTAAGATCTTATTTTTCCAGCAAATATGGAAGCGCACGATGTTGTAGCTGAGTGGTGTTTTTGTAAACGTGGTTTTTACCCAGCTTAAATTTATCGTTTTGTTATTCTAGCGGGGATATTTCAGTACGGGTGCTTGCTATATGAACTGCAGCGTATTTAACAGTCATAAAACATAGTAATATAACAAGTTTTATTTTTGGGAAATACATCGTTGCAGTTGTTACAATGACATTTTTATTCAGTCACCAAACCATGCGGATGTTTAGAAATGTTCGAAAATTAAAAGTATGTGGTGTTTATATTGTATAAGTGATTAAATACTCTCACATCTCCACGTTCCACGATGTACAATTTATTTCTCAATTCCACAGTATTTGCAGTGTTGGAGAATGGGGTTTAAATGTGCAAAATGTGATTAAATTGACTAGTTTGCACTCTGTAAGAATTGTTTGTTCATTTATGGAATTGTAAAAGAGTAAAAGTTTTTAATCTGTGTTACTAGAAATCGTAAAATAGGGGCCTATCTTTTGGTGTATTAAAATCGATTTCTGTTTGTAAATTTGCAGAAACCAAAACTGCCAACTAGGTTTGTTCAGATGTCTTATACATAGTAAAATTATGAACAGTATTATTTATGTTGGTATAACAGAGTAGGCCTACAGTAAAATACATTCAGTAATTTACGCAAGTTTGTTTTCTTTATAATGACGCTATGTAATATTAACCGTGAACGCAACACATGAATAGAAGTGTAAATGTTAAGCTAATTTTATAATATACAATAAATTATTCAGCATTTTATAAATTTATTTTACATATAATACTTTGACATGTTAGCAGTGTAGTATTTTATTTAAAAAATTACTGAAAAGGTTTAGTTCGATGACATTTACCCATATACAGCATGTGAAATGCCACGACTTGTTTATGCACAATTTTGCTCATTTTAAAAATTTACTATTTCTAAATCAATGAGGTTGGCAGCTATGTTGCATAGATACCGGTGGTGAAGGGAATGCGGCCAGGTACGTGAAACTATTGCTTCTCTAGTCCTTCACTCTTCTTGTCACTCCTCTTCCACTTCCACATGCTGGCCAAACGGCCATAAAAAAGAGGATGCCAGAGTGAGGGATGTCAGTTTGCTGCTCGCCCACGCTGCCATGTGCATGACTACACAGGGATTGTCTGGGGAACGGAGAGTGTTATCACTGAGCCTTCTTACTGCCTTGTGCACTACCAACTACTGGTTTACATTACAGTGAAGCACACTGTATCCATAATTCTTTTGTCCGAATCTTCTATTATCCGTATTTAACCTGAGGCGCGGAAAAATATGAGCAGCCTGGCGAAAGATTTGGTTAAAATTGTCAGTGCTGGCGTCGTTTCCACTCAGACTGGATGATGGATACAGATACAACACTCAACTCTAATGGTTGATGAGGGTTTGGGGGAAGCACTCGGTTAGTCTCTCGTAAAATGTGCTAATGGTGCCCCTGTATCCGTAATTCTTTTGTCCGAATCTTCTATTATCCGTATTTAACCTGAGGCGCGGAAAAATATGAGCAGCCTGGCGAAAGATTTGGTTACAATTGTCAGTGCTGGCGTCGTTTCCACTCAGACTGGATGATGGATACAGATACAACACTCAACTTGAATGGTTGTTGAGGGTTTTGGGGAAGCACTCGGTTAGTCTCTCGTAAAATGTGCTAATGGTGCAGTGTGCCACTATCTTCAGATAATGTCTACCAAATGTAAACTTCCTGGTGGTGGTGACAAGTCAAGCGGCAGCAAAGAAAGGAATTTCTATCCATACAAAGGGAAGACCAAGATACTAAAAAACTAGATGCTGCACATGTCTCAGTTTATCTTATGATATCTGCATAACTAACAACGCAAACAGAAAAATCAGCATTGAAAATTTGATTCTGACAGGGGTGCAGAGAATAACATGGAACACAGAAATAAATGCATTAGCAGGGTGTCTACTAGGTCACTAAAGTCACGAAAGTCCTGAAAAAGTCACGATTTGTGAAAAAGGTCACGAAAGTCCACAATAGTCACTAATTTGAAGTATATTTTGATAAAAGTCACAAAAATAATTTTCGGGTGTTTGACTCTTGTAGAATCATTTGTCAAACATGCATGTTCACACTACTAGTATTTGTCGTGCACTGTGCAAGTAAACTAAATAATTAGTTTGTTTATTTATCATAGTCATCTTCATAAAGACAACTTAAATTAAGGTATATATTAATTGCACATTTTAAAATTGGATATGCTTCGCGCTATCAGCAGTTGGAGGAAACATAATAAAGAGTGTCGGGCGTGTTGCACTTGTTATAAAAAAAAAAAACATTTATTAATTCTATTTGAACAGTTTTTCAAGAAAAAGTCACTAAAAAGTCACTAAATTTTACTTTCACAATATGGTAGACACCCTGATTCGGGTGCCACTAAACTGCGTGCTTGAGGCTGAGAAGTGCCAGAGTTATAAGGGCAACCTTGAAGCAAACATCAAATGCTACATTGACACGAGCCAATCACTGAACTAGCGTGTAAGTCCCCCGTCTATCCATTTTTACAATGGGGCGCTTTCAGCGGTGACCATATCATTTTATTGTTGTTAAGTCTGTAGCAAAGTTCAGTGCACTTTTCCAAGTTTTGCATTCATCTCGTTAGTACGACAGCTAAAAGAGCTGACTGGTTTCGAAACAGTGTTTTTAATGAGCATGTAGGCTTAGCAGTGACATTTTACCTATGTTCGAAATGTTATTTTCTTTTCGTTCACTGGCACGCTGGTACCGTGTTAGACAAAGTGTTCTAAGTGGTCCCCATGGACCTCTAAGCATGTTTGTATGCAATGCAGCAATGATTGAACACATATGTGCCATCCACCTATTGAATGGCATCACAGGCAGTATGAATACGTTGCTCCAGTTCCAGTGTCTACATGTCTGGAAGCTTTCAGGTGTCCCCACGACAGAACATTGCTTTGATACCAGAGTACCGCGACGACAGGGCCACCCTTATCCTCAGTTTCTGTGTTGTGTTTGGCTTTAGTGAGATTTTATAGACAGTTAACACTGACCTAGGTTACATTTTATGACTGTGTGGAGCTACCCTGAATAATATACACAGATTTACCAAACTCTTTGCCTGCTTCACCACCCTTCGGATCCTGCCTTCATCCCGTCGTCAATACTTCCACCTGCCTACCTCATAGTTCCTACCCATATTTACTCATTCTGTTGCTGGACACAAAAGTTACCTTAACTTGACTGCCCTTCAAGCCTCTCACTAGCGGTGGGATTCAACCGAAACTATTGTGAGCATCGCCAGGCACAGCTGCCAAGCCTTGCCTACTTTGCTGCCATTAGTGAAGGTTGGAGAGAGCATTGCTCAGTAGCGTGGATCAATTAGTACCACTCTACTGTGATGTAGTTTGACCTACCGGGATTTCTTCCTCCTGGAGCCACGCCGTAGACAAAGCCACAGTGACTTGATATCTTTGCTTCAGCCTCCCCCCTCCCCCCCCCCAGGAAGCTGCCCATAGGCATTTCTTAAGCTTACTTCATCATAATCACTTACACCATTTGACTGACACCATTTTTTATTTTCTGATGTGCCATCAGACGAATTCAGGCCAGAACTGATTGCCTTTGCCCAAGAGAGAGTAACCTCAATGTGCCACATAAAGCATGGAAGCAACCTTTGTTAGGCCAGGAGAGTAGCAGAGCAGGATCCTACTGCTTCTTGAGCCACCAATACACTGCGGTTATACAACACACAGAAGTCATCTTGGGAGATTCCATCCTCCCTGCAACCTGTTGTTTGATCTCTCCACAACAAGATTAGTACATGCTCAGTTGATGTCGGATCACCTGAGCCATCCTCCTTTCCCCTACCATGCCTCCCTAATTTAAACCAGTTTGCTGACCAACATGCCACCCATTTCACCTCCAGGGGCTTATCCTGACAAATTAGTGAGGCATGCAACTTAAGGTATATGCCTCCAGTGGTGTTCTGACCCTTCAGTAACTCCTTCTTGACTATGCCTCTGAGGTAAGGTATGTGCATGACTGATCACTGTAGCTCATCATGTACTCTATATACTTGTAGTGGAACTCGGCTTTGCGGTTCTTCCAGCAGAACTGCTCCGTAACTTCGTCGAAAAATGAGTTGCAAGCTTTCATGTGTACCAGCAGATTGTTTTCCATGAAATGATTTTATTTGTTTTAGTGTGGAAAATGAACATTCTATGAATAATGATTTGGCAAGTATGTATAGTTGAAACCAATTCACAATGTTCATATAACGTAATGCAGCTGAATTTTCAGTTTGAATTGTTGTCTGATTCACAATTTCTTATTTACTAAAATTTACTGGCACTTTATTATTGAATTTATTGTAATAAAATTTTCTAAATTAAGCATTAACCCGTAATCACTGTTAACATTTTCCATAAATGTAATTTAAGTAATTAGATTTTATTTAAATACATGTTTTTTGTGTTTACTGTTTATTAATTTCTCACTTTGATATACATACATTAAAATGTATTAATTAATCAGTGAGTGTAAATGCAAGTTTGTGATTGTGTAGTTGTTAAATTTTGTTCAAAGTTTATATATATCTATAAACTTTGAACAAAATTAATATATGTATATATTTAAAAAGTAATACAGTAGTGTTATTGATGAGTTTTGTGTGTGCTTAAAGGACTGGATGGCAGCACCTCAGCTCTCGAACGAGAGAAACTGATAAATGAGTATAATTCTAATCCTAACATCCACCTGTTCCTGGTGTCAACAAGAGCCGGCTCTCTTGGAATCAACTTGGTGGGAGCTAACCGTGTAGTAGTTTTTGATGCATCCTGGAACCCATGTCATGATACACAGGCAGTCTGCAGAGTTTACAGGTATTTTAGTTAGTCTTTTTTAGTATACATTTGTTGATGTTGTAGGTAACTGTAGGTTGTTCAGGATGAAGTGAGCTCTGAAGATTTTTAACTTTGGAAAAAAATCACTAGTCATTACTACATGTAATTCAACATTAACAATGTTTGCCTTACTCCTTGTGTGGTTGGCAACATTACCAAATGTAGTTGTGTGTATTTTCATTTATGTACAACATACTGAAATACATAAACTTAAATGAAATCAACATCTTTGTATTTCACATACTTAAAAATTTTCAGGTATGTTCTTATAGGCCATTCGGAATAAAGTGAGCACTAAAGATTTAACCTCTGAAAAAAATCACTAGCCGTTACTGCATATACATCACCACTAACAAGAGTTACTTTACTGCTTGTATGGTTGGTAGCGATTTATTGTACGTAGTTCCGTGTATTTCCTATTTAAATACAACATTAGTGAAAGAACATATGACGAACTCGACTTGTCTGTATTTAATACACTTCAAAATATTTACTTATGATCTTATTGTCATTCATACATACATTATAATTAGACTTGATTGGCGCTATCATCAATCTCGACTCGCTGTGGCCGTTTTCGCTTGCTCCGTGCTTCAGACAGTTCAAAACTCCACCAACAGGTGACATCAGAGTTAGGTTCTCGCCGCCAAGCTGCATATTAGGTTGCATAATTTGCGTGCGTTTGCCCATTTTGAGTATATACACATTCAAAAGTATTGGAAATTACTTTGAGTATCATTGCCGAAATGATGTGAAACCATCGGTAATCTGTATATTATGTTTTACGTATATACGTATATTACGTTTTACTTTTTATTTCACATGTTAAGAAAATACGTTAATTATTGTTTCTGAAGTGCGTCGTCGTTGTTCGTGGCAGTAGAACTGAACGAAACTTGAATTATTGAATAGCGTGTGTCATGTCTGTTGTAGTGGCGGTTTTGCGTTACAAATTCAAATAAAATATGC
>PNEQ01100032.1:55136-72334 GCA_003012365.1 Medauroidea extradentata | reverse complement strand
TACATGCCACATCGAAGACGTCAGGCCAATTTGTGTTCCCGCAACTGTGGCATGGTGCGGTTTAGTTTGTCTGAGCTTGCAGATTTGCACGTAATGTATGGTGCCGAACATTCACATGGACGGGAAGCAGCGAGGATGTACGCAGAACACTTTCCACAACAACGACACCATACGTCTCAAAACGACGACACCATACTTCCCACAACGACACCGTAGCCACACCTTGTTCCAAGGACTTGACCGCCGACTTTGTACGACAGGCTTATTACATCCTATTATGCGTGAGACAGGTAGAACTCGTTCTGTTCCTGTGATTGTGAAAGAAGGTATACTGGAAGACATAGAGAACACACTCAGCACCCGCATTCGCATCATATCACATCATCATCCAGAGAGCTACACGACAGCTTGGCTCATATTGAACGAGCTAAATCTTTAACCTTACCATGCACAAAGTGTGCATGCTCTACGAATAAGAGACTATCCACGACGACGTAAGTTGTGCGAATGGTTCTTACGACGTACAGTACGTCCGCAATTCCACACATTTGTCATGTTCGCAGACGAGGCTACCTTTACGCGTGATGGATGTTTCAACATGCGCAACAGTCATACGTGGTCAGATTAAATCCTCTAGATATTTCCGTTCGTGCACATCAGGAGCGATTTGCAATCAATGTGTGGTGTAAAATGAGTGAGTGGCCACTTACTAGGTTCGCACGTTCTGCCAAATTGTCTCACTGGCCATGTGTATCGGGACTTCCTAGCAAACTACTTGCCAGTTCTTCTTGATGATGTACCCCTTGATGTGCGAACACGTATGTGGTCCCAGCACGATGGTGCACCTGCACACTTCAGTCGCGTAGCGAGGCAGCAACTGACAGACATATTCGTGAAAGATAGATCGGCAAGCACATTCTCCAGACCTCAATCCCTTAGATTATTTTTATGGGGTCACATAAAATTCTTGGTGTATGCTACTATTAGTGTGGAACACCAAGCTGACCTTTATCCACGAATCGAGGTAGCCTGCAACAGTGTACACATAACATATTACAAAGTACAAAACACCTAAATGACATCTTCTGCATGAACGTCATCAATTCGAAACTCTTCTTCTCCTTCTTCTTCTTCTGACTGTGCACTGTTGTTGCATGTACCATGGCAGGTTCCACAAACATATGTGCATTTAATGCCTGCTTTCCGACATCCACATCGTACACCACACCCACTAGTACAGCGGCAAAATTTCTTGTTTAGAACTGTGTCAGGAGCCACCGGGTCCAGTGTTTTTATTGGAAATAGGGATTCATCTTCTCCTCTGGTCCATACCCACTGATCAGAAGGTAAGTAGTTATCGAGCCACTGCTGAATCTGCAAATACACTCTCAATGGATGTTGCCTTGCTGAGTCTTTGGTGGGAGGAAGTGAAGAGAGATTTGCTTTGGCCTTGGCTGATGATTTGAGGAATGCTGAATACCGATGGTCATTCAAATTGTGTTGTTTAGCATTGGCTGTGTATACAGCAAGGAACATATTCTCACCAGCTTGTGACACAGCATCAGGTGTAGATGAGGGGTTATAAAATATTTCAGCGGTATCTCTTATCCGATTTGGTTGTCTTTTGTATAGTGTGATAATAGCTGCTTTACTTTTATAGTAAATGGCTGAGGTCGTACAAACAGCCACTGAAAACGTGAAGAAGAAGATGGATTGATAAAATGGTAGTTCTTAGAGAGAATTTGATGAACATAATTTTGCTTCTACTTTACCCCTGCTAGGCTTAAATAAATAAATGTTGCTATGTGATGGTGCCAAAGCAGTCAGTAGCACTACCAAGTCCACGTCTTCCCCAATGATAACCACATTAGGGGAAGTGCTTGCTTTTTCTATCTCACATTTCACGATTGTAGTAACAGCATCACATGTAGCGACCTTAGTTTCTATACCTCTGGCCGTCATTTTCTGTGCGAGGTAATGAATAAGCCTTGTTTTATTCCTTTCATTTGCCAAAAATGTTCCTGTTGAACGGTGACGTTCATGTTCTCATCAAACTTAATGTCAACAGAAGTATTTGTGGTGCTTCTTCTCTTCTGTTCTGCTCTATTTGTACTGTTGACATCACCATATCCATCGAAAACTACAACACAGTGTTCACCATAATGCTTGATCGTGTAGGCTACATATTGATCACAATTTGAAGAAAACTCGCTCCCAACACTCCATTTTACTCGGTGTAGGAGGAAGCCGCCATCTAAAACATTAGTAGTCATTTTGATGTTTATTGTATTCATGTTAGGACTTACTACAGGAAGTGCATCACAGAGAGTTGACTTCTTTGTCTTCCTCAAACCACCTTCATTGAAGAAGCCAATGGGAAAGGAGATAACTCATAACATAACAGATCCATATTCTAGAAACTTTCGTAACAAAACAGGAGTCCAATATAATACATTTTTCAGCCATTTTCAGCACACCATATACTTCCTCAATTTCTGTGATATTCGATAACAGAGACAAACATGTCGTTAAAAAAACTCCTGACAATAACATTCACAGAACTGTTCAACGATTTAAAAAACCTGCAACTTGTGGCTTTGTTCCATCATAGATCCACCGACGACTGTGCTGCCCAGTAATAATTTACAAACAAATAACATGTGCACATGGCTTACAAATCCTCATAAGACGCGTAGAAGTGTTATTTCTGGACTAATTGTCACTAATAATGTGTTAGTATGTTTCCATTAACATTTTCTATATAAAAACTATATTTTAAAATAAAATAAAAGCCATGATTTGCAAACCACAAAATCATATTCATAACGAAGCAGATAATTACTGCGCCATAGAGCATAAAATTTCTTTAAAAAAATTAAGTATTGAAGTTACAACTGTAACTCATTGTCAATAACAGTTTCTCAAGTGCTCGATTTAAATAACTTGATGATTTCATTATATGAAAAATAAAACTGAATAACATTGCCATATTTTTTATGAATGGTTCAACTATAAAATTAAATTACTGATTCCTTTTTTCTAATACAACCAATATAACAAGAAGTTTCAAATTTATGACATTTTCAACAGCCTGTATTTCCGTAAGTATTTATTTTATAGAAATATTGTATTTGTGTTTTTTGTGGGAAATTACATTCTCTTTAATTTTTTATTTGAATTAATTTTTGCTACATCCCATAGTTTGGGCGCTACTTAAGGAAAACAGCTGAAATGAACATTTAAACAGTCCCCATACCCCCAGCTCACCACCCACCAACGGGAACTTTTAGTATGTTGCTCGGTATACTTTCCCTAACACCTATGCAAATTTTCCAAAACTACACGATTTTTTTTCCTAATCAGTATTTTTTGACCTAAATTGCCTGGACTATTGTGGCAAAGTTAAACTTCGTTGGTGAAATCGACCATTAGCCAGCGCTTTGAACACTGAATAGAGACATAAATTACTGTAACGGAAGACTAGAAAGATTATATTTTGCATACTTAAATTATTTGTAGTACTATTATAATTTTGAATAGGCCTAATACAGTTAATGCAATTTGGCAACGTAGGATCGAAATTCCAAACAGTCCTGGAACAGTTTATAATTTGTTTTTAAGTTTTTTTTTAAATTTTTTAATTTTATCAAACATATATACTGTTGGTAAGGATGGGAGTGCATCTTGAACGATTGACTGCAATTTTGTTAAGTTTTATTACACTTGATCACTCAGTCAGTATTATTAATTCTCAAAACTCCTAGTGTAGTGGATTTATTGATAATACAGGTAGATTTTATAGTTATTCTGTGCGTGATTGTGTTTATTTCTTGTAGTTTGAATTGGTTAATAGTAGACATTAGAGGTATTTGTATGGTTTTATTCTACCTTTTCAACAGTCTTTACTCTGCTATGTTACTGTTGTTGTACTCATCGAAGTTCACCTTTACCAGTTTGCAATAATTCCTTAACATAAATAAGAAATACCACTTTAATTGTGACAAAGTGAACTAATAAAAACATATCTCTATATATTAAAGAGAACACTGACTGACTGACACATAAAACTTAAGCCTAAACCACTGGAACTAGAATCGTGAAATTTTTTGTGTGGTTTTCTTCTCAGGTCGTAGGCAAGCAATAAGAAAATATTTTTCGAAATTCGACCTCTAAGGGGGTGGCAAGGGGTGAAATATATTTCCGAAGAAACGTCATAAAGCTTGAACCCGACGGCCTATCATCGTGATTTTTACTTTACTACGACACACATAAAAATGATTTCAGGATTTTTCGAAACTCAACATTTAAGGGGTGAAAAGACTCTAATTGTGTTTCCGATAAACTATCAATATCTATCGAATCCTCCGGGATAGAGAGTTGGTTTTCACTTCAAAATGATGCATACGTAAATACCCAAAAAGCTGTTTTTGGATTTATTGAAATTTGACCCACAAGCAATAAAAAGAACTAAATTAGTTTTTATGAATCGTTTATATCACTGAAACATAATTAACTATCGTCGTGATTTTTACTTCAATTGGTTAAGTAAACAAAATATGACATGACTATAAGACGTTTCGAAATTTTTAAATTAAAGCGTTGAAAATGCGTGAAATGTGTTTTCGATTATTCCTTTGTATCTATAGAACCAATCGAGATATAGAAGTACTCTTTGCTTTAGATTGATGCTTTTTTAAATATTCCAAATAGCATTCAAATAGACTATATTTTCCGAATTCGCCCCCAAAAAAGGTAAAAAAAAAGTGTAAAATATATTTTCGATTCACAATCGATATAAATTGATAACACTTATTTCTATTTAGCGACGTGATTTTTGTTTTAGATTGATGCTTACTCAAATACCTGAAAAGTAATTTCAGGAATTTTCAGATATTCCCCACCGAAGGAGGTGAAAAGGTGGGAAAAGTGATGGAATATGTTTTTAATTAATCGTCAATGTACATGATGTTTCAAAAAACACCGACAAACTCAGGCAGGTGATTCCTTATGAAAAATTAAGCGGAAAATATGCATGACATTATGTACGTAACCGTAATATTAAGGAAGTAATTTGCCTTTGAAAACCAACTTTTAAAACATTTATTTCCCCACAAACCGAACACTAATCAACGTAAACTAACAAAATGCAAGATATTAATTCATGACAATATAACCTACAAATCAACAGTAAACGCCAGTTGATACATTCAAACCTTACGAAAACAAAAGGGGTGACCATCCTTAAATTGCTGACAAGTTTTTTAACGTAAGGATAATCCAACATTCAAAAGTGAATTACAGGGTACTGTGAACATAGTAATAAAAAAGGTCCTCTTGTAGCGACTGTCTAGGACTCATAGTTTTCGTGCAAAACGCACGTGAAGTTTTGGAGTGGTGACAGAGAGCCTAGTGTGTAGGCAACACTGCGTACGCGAGCGTCTGGTTTATTAATGAAAAAAAAAAAAAATGTTTCGTAGGTTGCAAGTCCATGCGTTTACATATGAGTTTTCATTACCTCTAGAATATAAAATATTTTTCATTCAGCATGCTCGTTTCGTTTGCGTGTTACGTATCCGCTTTCTTACGCTTCTGTTTCGCTGTGAAACGGACCTTATAGCTTCTGTTCTGTATGACGTAATGCACCCACGAATATAGTTGATAAACTGATGTTTAGATGGCGAGCTAGTTCTCCAGAGACGATTAGTTGAGACACTGGCCACCAGTCAGAGTCCCAATCGCAGCTTGTAGATCAGTTGATAATCGAGCGTGGCCAACTGTATTAACTGATCTAACATTTTAGGTCAGTTGAATAGTCCTCCGTTTCGCACTTAGGTGCTTCTTTCCCGGGACAACCTGGCAGTAAATTTTCTTCGCCGCAAAAGTTTCTGTTGGCTGTAAAACTAAAACTCCGCCTTCCTTTGTAAAATATTGACAGAAACTTAAAAACATTGTTGGAGTGGGACTGGCTACGTCCCTATTGGCGTATGGGAGTGTCTTCAAAGACTAGGGGAGTGACTTCAAGGACTGTTAGATCAGTTGATCATTAGAACAGTTGAAACCACCCCTTCCCTGCTAGTTGTACTACAGTATATTTTCACGTCTCCCAGTCCAGCAAAAGCGACCAGTCTCACTTCACGAGCCAGCTCGCCACGCAACTATCTGTCTGTAATACTATCCACAGGATGTACCTTACGTGATCCCACGTACTGTTCTCACAATGTTATACTGTATCCAGTCCAAGATTGCAGCAGAAATAAACACTGTCACAGCTGAGCTCTCGATCATTGGTTTGCGGGTTAGTTAACAGTGTCGTTGCCCCAGGAAATAGGTCCTAGTCTAAATTGCTGTGTTTTAGTTCAGGATAGGTGATTTAATCGTTCAGTTGCGTTTTTGTTAATCCTCTTCAATATAATATCACTCTGCGCGCATGAAATACTATACGTGCGTGGATGACTTACGCGACGACGCCAACGTCCGTCATGACTCCATTTCCTCCACAGCGAGGCGCGATTCCGTTTCTACTCTTGTCGCCAATCGATAGCACGCGAAACACGCGGAGGTGGTGCGACGGTTTGTTGCACAGCCAATGTCGTTCAAGCGCGGGAACAGGCGGAGTGACACAAGCTGCAATCTTGGAATGGATAGAGTATATAGAGAGAGACCGTATCCTCCTTGCGCGTCCTTGCGTTGGCGCGATTCATACATGCACTCGCTTGCAGGAATGCAGGAACACAGATAAACTCTGTACCGCCTACCTTCTTCGTTCCATCGCATGCAGCACGCACTGCGCACGGAGTGTACTGCTTTGTCAGCACTCTATAGAGTCCATGCGACATCTTTCGGCGACTTTCTAAGCTTTTCAGCGTCACCACGCTCACCGCATCGTGTCTTTGAACGCCATTGTGTAAGCCTCCACTCTACCGATATGACGTACCTTGGTGTTGCTCATTGTTTCAGGGAGATACTCGTGTTCGGGACTTAGTGCCCAAGATGTTCTATATTTTTCTTTCACGTCAAGAAGAATAGTTAATTTTGTTTGTTTGTGAGTGATTTGAGGCATTTTTGATTAAATTTTAATATAATTTCGTGTACTTCAAGATGCAAGCTATCGAGTCTAGTGTCTACCCTCCGTAGTGGAGGGTTTGAAGAAAGTATAAGAATTTCACTTTCCACTAAAGAATAATACTTCAACTTTCAAGGTTTCATTAATACTTCAACGACTTCTGTAATACTGCAACTTCCAGCAAAGCCATATGCATTCAGCATGTCCTTCCTTGGGACCTTTACTCGCCGCTACGTCATACTTTTCAGCTAAGTGCTACATAGCAGTATAAACTTTAAATATGTTACATACCGTCATCCAGCTCTTTTATGCTTTTGACTTTATATAACAAACTTAATAATTAATTAATTTAATAATATTTTCAAGTAAATACAAGTTAGTATGTACATGAGTACCCATAGGAAAATTAAATATTTAAGAGGGTTTGCATAGGTCTGTATATTATATCATAAATTTTGAAATGTGCATTTGGTAATTCAATGTTTCTTGTATATTTAAACTGCCCAGTATTTTATACAATAAATCGTAACTTTCACTGAGCCTCATATTAATGTTTTATTTAACCGTCTCATACTCTGGGAATTTATATATTTATTTATTCTATGATGTTAGCTCTACATGAGCAGTCATAGGCAACAGCCTATTTTGTGTCCAGTCTTCCTGCCAGCACGCGTATTAAGATTATATGTAATATACATTGGTAACAGACTATACTAAACCTAAATAAATAATACAACGAGGGGGAGACACGGGACAAAAGGTTTTACATGATTTAAAGGTAAACCATTTGGCTTACCGAAATTGAATAATTCTCACTAAAGGACAGTGTTACGGACTGCGGCAAGTCAGCGCTTAACATCAAGGTCTTTAGTGTTAGTGAATTCGAAAATCCAGGACTCGACCTCGCCGGAAATCGAACCCAGAACGCCTTTGTGAAAGGTGAATGGTTAGACCATTCGACCACCACGGCCCTGACAACGTCAAGATATGTACAAAAACTGCATTGAATTTTTATTTGAGCATTTAAAAATATTCAGGAAATCGGCAGTTTCTTTCAAAATTTCAAATTCAGTAAATCTGAAAATCGACAGGGAATTTATTCATTAGCGACCGGTTACATTCACTTCTCCACCGCCTAGTCAGAGTTTGTAGGCTTTCAAGATAATTATGATGTTAAACCAGAGGAGAGTGGATAGTCACGCTGTAAGGGATGCTAAGAAGAGTAAAATGACAGGACACGTGGTGTCGCAAGTGCTGGGAAGTGCCGGAAAAACTGCACACAAGTTGTGGTGTGAGAGGTTCAATATCTCTGATGATGTAGCAGATAATTATTTCTGAGAAGTCAACCAGTGCATAAACTGGGCAGGTAGCGCATCAACTTCTAACCATTCAACCGATCACCATGAAAAAAATTTTTTACATTGGTATTTGAAAGCGAGGTAGGTTAAAGCGATATAATTTTTTATAACTCGCCAGTAGATGGGGCTGCAACGCATAAACTTCTATACCGTTTAAACTTTCGTTATAAAAACTGATAATATATAAAAATTAATGTTTGTGTGTTCGTCTTCTATGCGTTACAATACCATCCTCCGACTAGGATAAAACTTTGGTGAGTTGTGCATGCACCCGTAATAAAAACTATTTAAAAATTTATATAAAATTATGTAATTTAAAAAGTATCATCGACACATCTTACCAGGAGTTCCAATGACACATTGACTCCCCTGCCACTTTTTACATGTATTTATAAGTTCACCATACTCTCTCTCCCGTTATCCCTATCCCTCCCCCACCGTGCAAGTATTTGAATCGGCTGCTAGTCACATGTTGAATTCTCCCGTCACCCTTCCCCCTTCTTTAACCCTTGTCTTATCCGTCGTCTAAACAATATTGCCTTTGTAATTTTCTCTGAACTGGCATGACATCTATGTCTTCACATAGCGGCGGCTATATGACCCTGAGAAGAAAGGACCTTCGATCGAGACTACATATTAATCATCAATATCAAAATTAGTCGATTTTTTATTTAAAATATTCTTAAAATAATTTTAAAACTTTACTTAAATATCATTAAGGAATACTACTTAAACCCTGCTTCCATCTAAGCAATATCCGATCGATTCTCAATAAAGCCAATCAGTAAATATTAAAAAAAAAAAATATATTATGTATTCTTTAAATAGATTTTTTTTTATTCTAACTACACGGACTTTATTTCCTACACAACTCTATCGACTACACTCACCCTCCTGCCAACATAGCTAAACTTCTTTCGATTTCCGATAAAATTAATCAACAGTTAAAAAATAATAAAATATTTGGGATATTTACATGCGTACGCCATCCGAACAACACAATTCAAACCAAGAAACTAACACGGCGTTACATATCCTTACTATATGTACTTAACACCCCACCCCTACACCTCCGCCCCCACCACCTCCTCAACTCCATCCATAACCCCTCAGACACCACAAACCCCTCTGCCACATTTCACCACCCCATTCCTGACACCTCCTCCCCAACTCAACCTTCACACTCCGACGTTCCTGTCAGAGCCTGTCCGAACTGAACATCACACTATTCTGCGTTACGTATACGCAGATATGACTTTCTGTCTGCATAGCCACCAGATACATTATACACGAGCACTCGCAGCTATGCAAAAAAAAAAAAAATCAACAAATCCCATATCACTGTCAAGCTTCCATGCCAGATCAGCTATTTCAGTTTCACACATTGCTATTTTCTATTCTGTCTTTACGTATTTGCACAAAAAAAATTTAAAAAGTATTAATTATGCTCGTCAAACTCCCAAGGCAGACTAAATAAAAGATCATGTTTCCCCAATCATCACATTATATTTACATTCATTCTATAATCAACTTCATGTACAATAAACACCCGAACTCTTGAAAATATATTCATTCTTTACTTTAAAATCATCACAGCCATGTACTTATGTATTGCCTGATTAGGCATCAACAAACCGTGGTTTAGTGCACTCATATTTTCAGGGATTTCATCAACCTTGGTACACATGCTACATACAAACCTGACCTGACTTTTTCATGTCTCGTTCATCCTATTGTAATATTTTGAAAACGGCGGCTATTTTTTATCTTTATGATAGAATGACACGTTATAAAATTTTTCCTCAAATTTTTAAACTGGGTACTCGTATATTACGTAGTAAGCTGACTTATCTTTGGTATATTTTGTGTGTCGTACGTCTAAATCTATATTATAATTTTATATTCCCTGATTACGTAAACGATTTTTAACTTCAGGGTTTATTTGTACCCCCTCTGAAGAAAGGAGGCTTATCAGTTATGCTGGTAACTTCTTGTTAAACCTTCGTTTAATTGCCATCATTATACGTTGTTATATGAATTACTTTGAATTCCTTTACCTTTCCTGGAGATGAAACACTTTACTTTCCTTGAAGATAATTCATGTAGATAAAAATACTTATTACATGGCATTGTGAAAACCGCACTATAAATTACAGCTTGAGTTGTGAAAAATTTCGATACGAAAATTTGGTAAATTCATAATGTCCCGAAATGGCGCATAAGCACATCCCGTACATCCTGCGTGCCCTTTCTTGGGTACAATATGGCAACGCAGCAAGGAATTTGTTCATTCTTGCGCTCCACATACATCGTACTGCCACAGTTATGTTAATTAACATTATGTGCAGAGACCTGAAACAATTCGCAAGCTGGAATTCCATAAACTGTAAGTTAGTGCTACTTTCACAATTGGCCGTTGACTTATTTATAGGGATTGGAAAATGCCGCGAATTCAATGACCTGTAGGCTAGAAGCCACTGTCCTATGCATTCTCAAGTGACGTATATTCGTTCATTGTCTGTTGTTCCACTGAGTAGCAGCTAGTTGACTAATAGTCGGGGCTAAGTATGCATCGTACAATGAATTCTAGCCTGCAGGTCATTGAATTCACGAAATTTTCCAGTCCCTACTTATTTAAGGCCTTGTTACGGAGTTTTGCAGTGATTTCGAAAATATTTTTTTTATTGCTACCTAATACTAATATCAAAATTTCGGTGCACATTTTTGACACTTTACGACGTTCCCCTTCTGGTTCAATTACTAAATGCTTTTCTGTTTGTCGGTAATGTTTTTTTCTGGCTATTGTTTTCTACCCTATTGATGATTATTGTGATTTTAGGTGAATAAAACAAGGTCTGATCAGTTCTAGAAGCCGATGGTGCACTGAGTTGCTGACTCCCGCGGGCGTGGATAATGATTGTACAGACCCGTCAATCTGGCGCGGCCGATACACTAAGTTGAAATTGCGTTAGTAGCACCCCGCTATCTGCCGTCGACGCGGATTAAGTGGTCGTGTCGGTGGTCTGCTGCCCCGACCTAGTGACCCTACTTGTAATCCCGCTTATCCACTGCATTTAATGTTACGCCGCCGAACAACTTCACTCGCGCCGTCGTGGTTACTCAGTTGATCGGGTCGTCTTGTCAGCGGTCTGCCGCCCTGACCTTCGACGCCCGAACCCCCGATGACTCCCCGACGCGAGACCTCGCGCAATCTCCTCCGACCCCAGTCCGTTAAGTTCTCTCTTCTCTCCCCACACTGTCCGAAAACCCGCCACTGGTCCCAGTATTGGTAATCCGGCCAATGGGAAGAGAGCAGTCAGAAACAGCCCCGCCTACCGAAGCCAACCCTGGAGTACACTACCGTCGCATTTATTTACTTCAATTTGCATACTTGGTTTCGAAACCTGGACAATTATCATTTGTTTACTTAACTTCTATTACTTATTTAAATCAACATATTACTCTAGCCAAAAGTTTAATTCATATTATATTTCATAGCCTCTAAGCCTCGTTCCTATAGGCTGCTGCACCCACCTCCCCCAACTGGCCAGAGTGCTCCAGCGGAGGGGTGCGAGAAGAGTAATGGGCAGGACGGCGCCACTGCTCCTAGGCACCACCTGCTATCCTGGCCCGAGGGAAAGGTCCAGATTCTCACATATTTCTCCTATTTAACCTCAATTCAATAAAAATCCTCGCAGCATATTTTGCATTACAGATTTGGTATCGTGACGCGATACCGAATCGAATGAGTGGTCACATGACCAGAAAATTCCAATTTCGCAGATTACCCTAAATAAGTATATATTTTACTTATTACCGTCCTATACCAATATCTGCACATTACAACTTATATGTTATTATTTGTAGCTGAATTTTTTTGTAGAATTATATTGAACGGTTTTTTAGATTTCATTACCCAAAGTACCACGTTTTTCGTCGTGAAAATAAGCCAAAATTAAGGAAATTATTTTCCTGCTGGCGAATGGTACATTATTTTAAAAAAACGCGTCCACAGTGTTGTGCATCGTGTGATTGTACATTGGCTCAAATTTTTTCAAACTTTTTGGTTAAAAAATATTTGAGTTATTGGCACCAGTCTGAAAAAAACTCGGGAACAAGCCCTTAACACCACCGTGAAGTCGACGAGCCAATAATAATAATGTAACTACATGCGGGCCCATTTGACTGTATTAGCGAGCAGCTAATAAACAGCTGTTGTCTGCTTGATTACACAGATATTCTTGGAGGATAGTCTATAGATGGAGCCAGTGATTTTTGGTGAAAAAAATTTTGCAACAACTTGTTGCAATGCCTTACGTGCACACCTGCAACTCTAGTTCGTGGTTATTGGTAGAATATAATAGGGCAGAGGCGTGGCTCATTTGACTGCACCAACTAGAACAATGCTATACCGCGACACTTCACGTCTATGATTTGCGGGTAGGACTCCGAGAAGCTGAGAGTTAAAAACTTCCAATCGCTGATCACTAAAACAAATTGATGCAGAATTCTTTTCACCACAAATCACTGCCTCTACCTGTAGGTCAGTGTACCCGTGAATTTTTCCAGTCTCTGATTATGGGAAAAAGGTTATAATCTCTGCTAATTTTTTGCAGACATTGCGTTCATAACGTACAATTATCGTGGAGCGCAGCATGGGACTAACTCAGTGCCGAGCTGCCAACAACGCATATGAAAAATGTCATTGTTAGAGGTGATAGTTTACCGCGGGAAAACTTGACTTTTTGCTGGGTTTCAACGCACATTCTGCTTACCATTAGGTTTCTGGCTTTCCCTTGGCCTTGGAGCTGTTATCCTATTTGACTTAGCCAATAAGAATCCCGCTATGTAATATACGATGGCTGCTATTTGTCTGCAGAGAGCTACGTTGTGTCAAACGTATATTGCCCAATCTCACACGTTACAAGAAATTGCAGTGTTTTCTAGGGTATGTTGGAACAAAATATTTACGTGGTATACCACCATCTCTAGTCATGGTACAATGTTTATCTCACTAACGAGTTCACGTCTAAATTTGTGCTGGATTCTCCTGTTGAGCTTGTTTTGGAGCCTGTTCTGTATAATAAATTCTTGAACCATTCCTTCCACAGACAGGATTGTCTCACGCTGGCAACATGGACTGATCAACACATGCTGGAAAAGGGATTCATTGCTGGACAAAGTCGGAGTACCAGTTCTGCGGCAGTACAACTACTAAAATGTAAAGTAGTGCAAAACTGAATGTATCCATGGTGTCGTCAAATTGCATGTGAATATTTTGGGGAAACGATAATCACGCCTAGTGGAACAAAAATTGTTATATTGACGTAGGTCCGGAAACGCACCGTTTCTGCAGCACAGTTCGCAATAGTATGATGAACCGACGATATATTTCCATATGTTTCTATTAACTTTCACAGTTATTCCTACTGTTTATTGGTTAGTGACGTAGCGGAGTGTACGATTTACAGTACTGCTGTTATGACGTTCCATTGATATGTGATACAATCCACGCAATGAATCGTACGTCATTATATGCGAACTGTAACGCAGAAACGGCGTGTTTTCGGACCTATGTTCATAAGACATTTATGTTCCTCTATATGTGAGGATAGCTTCCCCAAATCACTGACATGCAATTTGACAGCAGTCTGTATATTGGACGGAGTTATATAACGCAGAAATAAACCATTCCACAAAGTAATCTATTTTATGATAATGACACCAAGTAGAAAGAGAAGGCCTTATATATGTCCTAGAAAAAGAATAAACATTAAATTATAGTAGTTGAAGATAATGAAGCGCCCAGATAAATCGGTTTATTCAAGGATTACAATCATTAAACTTTGACCTTGAATATCTCAGAACCATTGACCTTTGAATTTGTTCCTTTTTGCGTAACTCCTTCCGTTATTATTACTACATAAATATTCCCTGTAAAATCCTTAAGTATTTGCGTATACGTTTAAATTCTGATTGCCCGTTTCATAACCGCCGTTTGAATGGTTTTTGCATTTTAGTGGATGTTCGTTTGGAACTGTTTACAGAAAATCTTCAGAAGACACGATTCAAATTTCAGTTGTGCGAGATTCATTTACAACATAAATTAACGTATAAATAATGTTGAATTCCATAAAAATTATTATAAATGTAGTGTAGCCCTAATTAAAATGATGAAGTGCAGTGGCGGTTCGTGGGTTGTTGGCAGGTAAGACTGCAGTTGCCAAGAGCTGTACAGGGTTGTGCGCCGGTTGACTCTACAGCCACTGACACGCTGATGTGCAGGTGCCCCTTACTACTGAGTGGTCACAAACGATCTAGTAGCCGGCAAATATTTCATGGTCGTTGGTTTGCGGCGCGTTCACCAAGAGTGTACAGTTCCGACTATCTGCAGCCCCACCTGGCAACAACCCACGAGCCGCCACTGATGAAATGGCCATGGATAGAGACGGGAATTATTTGCGGGTTCACTGAACTGTAGGCTAGCCTCCAAGAACATATGTGTACTTAAGTAGACAACAGCTGTTCATTAGCTGCTCGCTGACACTGTGATATGTGCCCTCATGTAGTTACAATGTTATTATTGGCTAATCGACTTCAAAGTGGTGTTAAATCAGTCAACGACCAATTGTGAAAGCAGCAAGAACTTGCAGTTTATGCAATTATAGCTTGTGTCTGAAAAAAAAAACGCGAATTTTTCAGGTCTCTAGCAATGTATAATATAGGTGATTCGGGATAAAGTGAGCACTCAAAAATGCCCTGATTTTTTTTTCTATTTTCAGCCAGTTTATATCTTTCCGCTGCATGCAGACTTAAACATTGCCACGTGCTTTTATTTGCTCGTACAATGTTTACATTTACATTACACTGCTCCAATAAATGTTATCTGCAACATCTACTCATTAAATGAACGGGCGCTGTATATATGCTATATTCAATAGTAATATTAGTTATAAATACCTGCGAGTTAACATTTTATGACACTGTTTTCTCTTCATCGACTCTTATTTGGTTACGACACACGCTGTTGCCGTTACTTAGGCTATCTCGGAAATACGTGCGTAGTATATTAATTTGTAATTCAAAACCACCACTATAAACACACACGACACACGCAATTCAAGAATTCAAGTTCCATTCAGCGTACTGCCATGAAGAACGACGCAATTTACAAAAACAATAAAAAACGTATTTTCGTAACGTGTGGAACAGAAAAAAAGAAACGTTATTTCTATGTAAACATGCTCAGGCTGGCGATCGTATAATATAACAGATTAGCAATGTTATTCAGAAGTATTAGACGTAACTGTTTATCAGAAACCCGTATTTATTACACAACGGACAAACACACTCCTGGTCCTGACTCAACTCGCTTTCAAACGAACGAAGCGAAGCCGAAGCGGCGAAAACCTAACTCTGATGCCACCTGTCGGAGGACTTTTGAACTTCGTCTGTGGTGCGAGCGTTAGCGGCTGTGTGTCAATGGCTGTTTTGAATTCAGCGGGCGGTTGCATCACTTTGTGACGGCGCTAATCAAGTAAAATTACACAGTTAGTAGGTATGTCAATAAGAGCATTAATAAATATTATAAAGAATATCGTGTACAGAGAGATCGATTACATCTTATGTTCTTTCACTGATGCTGTATTCAAATAAGAAAATACACGGAACTACATGCAATGATTCGTTACCAACCATACAAACAAAATTGTAACTATTGTTAATGTTGACCAATATGCAGTAACGGCTAGTGATTTTTTTTTTCAAAGGTTAAATCTTTAGTGCTCACTTAATTCCGAATGACCTATATAATGTCTACTTGCATGAGAAAGCCGAAAACGGTGTCTTAAGCATTTGATTAAGGTTAGCAATTGAAAAAGCTAACTTCTGGCATCTTTGGAAAATAAACTGAAATCAGATTCTCCGTTTGTGACGATCATTGGCGACTCTATTCATTCATGAACGCTGTGGCAACACTTACCACTTTCAAAACCAAACATGTCCACAAAAATAGGAAAATTAATAAAGGTTGGTGAGTTACGCACAAATATGTATTCAGATTTATTTATAAAGTTGCATGTCGCACTTAAAAAACAAGCGAATATTGGAGATAATTTTTAATTTAAAACCACACATGCCCGTCCACTCTAATTTGCAATTGAAACAAGAGCACTACAGCTGCTATCTATTTGATAACTAAGAGTTCCAAAATGTTGCCTCAGGATAGTTTGATAACCTTTAAAGCCAGGCATGTCCATAATTATCATTCATAACTAGACATGGCAAACGAAATATACTTCTTATCTTGTAGTAACAACTATAACTTGACAGTTATAATGACGTACAAGATTAAACCTGTCTTAGTTTTAGGGGCACAACAACTCAAATTTCCCATCGATGGACAAATATAATAATTGCTGTTCTAATTTTCATCGCTATGGAGGTACAATGGTCACTATTCGGGATAACAGAGTTTTACTTCGATAATTATTTTGTGCTAAAATAAAGAACATTTAATATTGTTGTATGTAGATAGCTAGATTTAAGGTTTGCCCCTTCTTCTGGAACTAAGAAGAGGTGAGCAGTATACCCTTGCATCATTGTAGTTGTAATTCAAACTTTTTTTACTTTCGTTAATATTGTAATATAGATTTTTTTTTTTTTTTTTTTTTTTTTTTTTTTTTTTTTTTTTTTTTTTTTTTTTTTTTTTTTTTTTTTTTTTTTTTTTTTTTTTTTTTTTTTTTTTTTTTTTTTTTTTTTTTTTTTTTTTTTTTTTT
>PNEQ01100032.1:0-55036 GCA_003012365.1 Medauroidea extradentata | reverse complement strand
GCTCTTGCAGCTTCTTGCTCTGCAGCAGCCTGACGACAATGCTGCAGCCGTGGCGCGGCATGGCGACATACATGGACCTCTCCAGGTTCTCCAGCCGCGCTATGACATCATTCACACAGGAGGCGTCGTTGGTGATCACTAGCAGCGAGCCCACACGCTCGTCTGCAACAACCACCATAGAAACAACAACCACACCGAATTCAACATGATACTGCCGGTTAAGGCCTTGTTACCGAGTTTGGCAGTAATTTCGAAAATATTTTTTTTATTGCTACCTAATACTCATATCAAAATTTCGCTCCATAGTTTTGACACTTGCATGTTGTAATTTGTAGCTCAATTTTTTTGTTGAAATGTAGTGAATGTTTTTTTTTTAGATTTCATCTTCCAAAAATACCAGTTTTTTTTCTGTCGCGAATATAAGCAAAAATGAAGCAAAATTGTTTCAAACGAAATTTGTGTGAAATTCCTGCACAAAGTTTTACGTATAGTATTTTACAGGACACCAGGAGCGGGTTCAGCATAGTGTCCTAGGGGATAATGTCTTAAAACGTAGATATAACCACATCCTATGCCAAAAACGGGGTAAGAAGGTTTTGGAGTCATCCCCTGGAAAAATAGGATTTTAAATTGTTAAATGGTGATATTTAAGGAGTTTCCGAACAAAAAAAAAATGAAATGTACTGCTTAGAGATATTATAACATTTTGTAGGATAAATTATGCTATAAAATGATATCCTGTGAGCTGGTATTAAAATATAATTACTTTTTTTAAACTTCTGCTCCCGTGTGTCTTTATAATTGTGTTTGTTCTTGAAACACATACAAGGGGCCACAGTGGCCAAATGGTCAGACCACTTACTTGAAATCCATATTTTAATTTGTATGAATATCAAACATAATCGGACCAAATATTTTGTAATCTGGAAACTACAATTTTTTTAATACTAAGGAAACAGTTAATTTATATCTGTTTTATAAATCGCTATACAATATATTTTCGCAACACAAAATCGTGTAACCATGACTGTGTTAAGGGGCTTCACCAGATAGGCTGCTTTTGTGTATGTGAGGCAGGAGCGGTGGCTTTTCTATTATCCTATATCCTACGGGACTTAAAGCGGTGACCACACTATCTTATATATGGGCAGAATAGTTCAAAGTCTAATGCTTGTTCTCACAGTTGCGTTTATCGAGTCCGGTTGTTAATTTTCTAGATACGGCAGTCTGGAAAAGCCACTTTTGGCCGTTTTGAGGGGCCCGTAAATGATGTTTTTCATAAACGTGCAGAATTTTCAAAACTATAGCGACATAGTTTGAAGTGTGTGTTCTTTCCGTAGATAAACAAATACAATGTACGTTAAATAGTTATCGAAAAAAGAATAGCCGTAACTCGCTGCAACGCATTTGACGGGCAGGTAGGGAGGGCCCTTAAAGTGGTTTTGTCTTTTATAAAGCTTTAGGGAAAATGTAAGGTAATTTTTTTTTTTATATATTTTGCTTGGCATTTATTGGTTATATTTTAGCAGTCTCGGAAGGGCCCTCTGGATCCGCCCAGTGGCGTATGGTGGTCGTGTTCCAAGGCATGCAATATAAGCTCTGAATATTCGCTTAAAGCACGTGGACTAAATGCGCCTATCTGTCAGATCCAATAAACATGTGTAGTGTATAGACTGAGGTGTATTACTGGACAACATGTTCCTTGCCTCTTTAATGCTACTGGAAGAAGAGCGTACCTGCGCCTACAAGTCTAATGGTTTCACAGACAACTCAGTGTTGAGTATAGTGAATGAGCGTGAGATGTTGGTCAGCGCTTAACTTCGAGGCCTTCAGCGCTGATGAGGGGGGACATGAGGTGAGTATGGAGCAGCGCCGGAATGAAAGGGCGGGCTCTGAGGAAACCCACTGGTCCACGGCATCGTCCAGCACGATTCCCACATGTGAAAATCCGGGGACCGACCCCATCGGGAATCGAACCCGGATCGCCTAGGTGGTAGGTGAGAGTTCTGACAGAATCCGCCCCTGCAAGGCCTATATTTCTCGTGGTGTGAATCCAGAATAATGACGCAGTCCAGGCGTGTTCGCATCTAACACCTGGGCTACGACACTCACCGTACAGCCCCATGTTCTTGGAGAAGGACTGGGCGTACAGCAGCTCGATGCCTCGCTCCACAAAGTACCTCACAGGCCAAG
This sequence comes from Medauroidea extradentata, assembly GCA_003012365.1. Lineage (NCBI taxonomy): Eukaryota > Metazoa > Arthropoda > Insecta > Phasmatodea > Phasmatidae > Medauroidea > Medauroidea extradentata. Next base: position 52,843 of record PNEQ01100032.1, on the reverse strand, counting down.
CATCTTCGTCAAGGTCACCCGAGCCGAAGCCCTGGTACGCGCAGTCCAAGAACGGCAGCAACCTCTTCTCCTGAAAACAACCCCCGTCTCTGTGCAAATAAAAGTTTTCTTGACTGAAACCACATTCAAATTATATTCGTCTACTGTAATTTGAAGACTTTTTTAAATATGATAATTATCTCACCAGTTTTAGAATGCATGGTCTATACTTCAACCCTAAAAGCATCAGTTTAGCATTGTAGGTTTCTCAAATACATTTTGCAAAAAAAAAAAAAAATCTAAACAGTAGTTTTTACCAACTTTCTGAGAAAACATTTTTCATGATTAACGTATAACTTAAGAACAATATCTGAAGCCGAAATCTCGTACATTTAATTGCGGTGCAAGACATCACGCTTAACAGCTGCATCATTCTGGATAAATGTTTGCTCATAAAGTTGGCAAATATAATTATGAAGGATTGCTGTTTTGTAGTTTTCCTTATTGGGTTTCAAAAAGTGTAGCTCTCAGCTGAAGAATTCAACGCTTATTTATCTACCACGCCTTCTTAATTCTCTATGCCTTCAAGTTTCAAGGTTGAAGCAGTGGCTAAAGCACTTGCTTCCACCCTCTTGACAAAAATAAAACACGGTTTGAACATTTAACATTTCCATTACAAATGACAAAAAAAAACAGTGTTCCCGAATACTGTAAGGGTTTAATATATGATCGTTTCAAATAGTAGCTTAGGTGAAAAAAAAAACTATTGCTAACATGCACGAAGTGAGACAATAACAAGTCTTATACGGAACAGTAAAATAATCAGTTGCGGCTCGAAGGTTGTTGCCAGGTGGGGCTGCAGATAGTCGGAACTGTACAATCTAAATGAACGTGCCGTAGACCAAGGACCATGAAATATTTGCCGGCTGCTAGATGTGTTGTGACCACTCAGTAGTAAGGGGCACCTGCACATCAGCGTGTCAGTGGCTGTAGAGTCAACCAGCGCACAACTCTGTACAGCTATTGGCAACTTCAGCCCTACCTGGCAACAACGAGTCGCCACTGAAAATAATGTGACTGATCACAAAATAATTCATACATAAACAAATATTCCTGAGACCCAACACGAGTTAACACTTACTGAAGTATTAAAAATTATGGGAAAATGGAGACTGACTGAAAAGTTATTATACTTCAATTATGGGAAAACTATGTATAAAAAACCCTGATTGAGTGAGTGAGAGATTAAGTTCAGCACTTAGCATCGAGGTATTTAGCGCTGGCGAGGGGTGACATGAGGTGAGCATGGAGCAGCGCCGGAATGATAAGGACGGAGGGAACAGGAGATCACCGAGAAAACCCGCTGTCCAACAGCTTTACCCGGCACGATTCCCACATTCTAAAATCTGGAGCCCGAATTCGCCGGGAATGGAAACACCATGGTGGGAGGCAAGAGGTTTGACCATTCGGCCACCGCGATACCACCCTGATTGCGGCTAAAAAGTTTTATAAAGTGATTTGTGATACAAGTGAGGAATATTGTTACAAAGCTCTGGCATATATGACGATACTTTAAAGTCGCAGGATCGAACAACCATACGTTTTACAATAACAAGAAATGAATACAAAACTAACGAGAAAAAACCCTGCCACACCCATGGACACATTTACACATTTCAAACCCAGCTAAAATAAGAATATTTGAATGAAAAATTAACATTAACAGTATTTAAAAGTTCTGGCTACAAGGAAAAATCCTCTACGTATAAGCAAATAAAAATAAATGTTACTAAGTGTAATGCAAGTCAAATTTTACATAGGTCTTCACTAAAAATATTAAAGAATTAAAAAAAAAATAATTCAAGTTGGGAATAGCACTTTAAATATAAGGTACAGACAAAAAATTTGAAGAAGTCTAGCATATGTAAAGCCGTAAAAGGTATTACATGGTAAAAATGTACTTAAAATCGTATTAAGGATAAAACAAACACAATATAGTAAATCCTACATACGAGAAAAAAAAGTATTAGGTTAAAGAAATTATGTTGACAAAGTCAGATACTCAGATACACTCCTGTGACTTTGCTGGGTATAGATTAGGTTTGTATGTCCGCGCTAAAACATGTTATTTAAGTGGCACGTCTCTTAATATAAATGATATCAAGACCTTTCAATACATAACAAGTATTATATTTTCCTAGAGTTGCAAGAAAGCAGGGTACTACGCGAGGTAAATTAGTACTGACCTACATTGAATACAAACACATCACAGAATAAAAATGTATTCTGATACCTAAACAAAAGAAACATATTCATAATCCTACCATAATGGAAGTTATATAAGAGTGTTAAGTATCGTCTGCAGTGTATCATCCTACACGATTAAAAAAAATCCTGTAAGCGATAGAAATATGTCACGTTCTGAACATGGCTGATATTTCTTAAATACTACAAAATTGGCGGTGAAATACACGGCTTCTAACCTTAGCAAGAAAAGAGGGTGGGAATAAAAAATAATTAAAAACATCTAAATTTACAAACTTGTTAAGTACAGCTAAAAATAAAAAAAATGCAGTGTTACATAGTACACAATGTGAGCAACGATATAAATAAATAAAGTAAATTTGGGGGAACATCGAATTCAATGTTGATAAGGTAAAAAAGCTCCTTTGGAAAATCGACTTCATGGGGTAGCGCTCCTAGTGGCTAGGATTCGAAACATAGAAGAATTGAGAATTGAGCAGTTAGTAAATGCTACACCAACACTATCTAGTAGACGGTTTCGGAAGTAAGACGATGGGTACTAAGTTGTGAATAATCTGCGCTACCTGGAAGGCAACTATGTAACTAATAAAAAACAAGACAGAGGGTGGAGCATATGAGGGTGGCTATGAAATCATGAGGATGGATAGCAACAAAGATGGTGGTTAGAGCATATGCGAATGATAAGAGACAAGGTAAGAATAGATCTCCAGAGGACTATACTACTTGTATGCTAACTGGGCTGGAGTGCAAATGGAAGGAAAAATAATAAGGGAACCACGTGCAATATTGCGCATGAGATTCATGAGGGTGGTAGATGACCCACAAAGGTGGATATTTTAAATGTGTAAATGCACGGTAAAACACAGGCAAATCTAATTGCGGTACATTACATCGTATCCAGATAAACGTTGTAAAAACAAATAATCCCAGAACACGATGTTATCTATTGTAGATTCCTTCATACATTAAATAGGGATTGGTCACCCTCTTTCCGCCAGAAATTTGTGATCCTAACCCTTATAGTTTCTACACAAATCATATGTTCAGTTGGCAGTGGATGTGTGGATGCCTGGGAGGTAGACAGCCTGAAACACTGCCGTGCCTTACGTGTCAGTTTCTTAGGCCATGGTCAAACTAGAGGTCAAACCTGTTCAGTTAAATACATTCGGCAGCCATGCTTGATCGTGTTTAAAGCTTATACACATTTGCGAGGTTACACGACTGTATGAACCCAATGAACTTTCTAACCTCAACAAACTTGGAACCTGAAATGTACCATATTTAATTATTTTCACATGTACACTCACCATTCGTGACTTTTTAACAATCGTATTGCATCTGACTGAAATGCCGCTGCTTTGTGTAAAGCGGACATAATTATTTTACACCTAAATGTTAGTTTAATTTAACGAGTGAAACATTTCGGACCAAAAAGCAGCCATGTTTGTACTACAGATCGTTTCTCCAAGCAGCCAATAGGAGAGAAGCATCGACGATTTGCCGTTCGAAACTACACGGAACATGTTTACTTTGAACGAGAGGAGACTGCGATCTGAATTAGTTCGTAGCTCGCGTAACAGCTCCATAAAACTGAATATGTTTAAGTGAAGTAGTTCTGTATGCAGTGTGACCACGGCCTGCGAGTGGGCAATTTGCTTGGCATGTTACGACGCACTTACCCATTTTAAATTTCTACCTTTGAGCCAGATAAAATACTCATAAATCACGTTAGGTCCAATGTTGCATATATTTCCCCATAATTATTTGTTCCCATGATTGCACTGCCGTCGGATTAGCATACATTAATTACTAGCCCTCTATACGGTAACTTCCGGGGAGAAATTGCCAGTCACATAGATTTGTTTTCTCCGTTCCGTTAATTATTATTGTGTGAATTTTTTTAGGATACCTATAGGTCACTACTGACTTACACAAACGTGCAACGGAAATAAAATCATATCGTAATATATTTTTTGCACGTTTACTCAAATCGTTTAGGTTTTAAATTCTTCACGTGTTGTATCTTCCCTCTAATTACCTTAGAAAGTACACAGTAAAAACACGTTCATTGCCACAACAAAATATTGTTTATATGTGATTCACAGCAAAGTAACTTTACCACAAACTTATTTAGCAGTAAAGAAATCTTGCTTTACATAAGCAAAGTAGAAGTGAAAAATTTATATTTCATGTCTCATTGTCTTAAAAACGTTTTCTTCGAAAATAAGTCAAGTTTCTTTGAAGAAATGGTAAAAATTTTTCAACAGAAAGCTTGTGTTAAAAATACCACAGCTAGCTTCACTACAATATTTCAAATACATGATCTTAAGGGGATAAGAACCAGTCATCTTCGAATTCTTCAATTTTCGCTGTAATTTTCATTCTGTGAGATTTATTAAAATTTACTGTCTGACATGGCATATATATTACCTTTTTAAGTGTTATTAAATTGTTACATCTTTACTACCTTTCTTACTTTTTAACTAGTAAACTTTCGGAAGAAGAAAGTTTTATTCCACAGATGGTCACAGGTGTAGTATAAACAATATTAGTGAAGCAATACCAACTTTACAATACATATGCCTTTACGAACCATAAAACATCATAGAAAATTTGTAGGCCAAATGAAATCCAGTAGTTCCAAAATTCCAACATGGTGGGTACTGATCCACCTTAACAATAGCCGAATTTCTGCTGCAATTACTGTAACTTTCAAACAAAAATGTTCTTTGTTCAAAATAACGATGCAGTGGCTCATGTAGGAAAAAACGAAAGTGTTTTTACTCTGCATCTACGTACCCTCGCCGGAAATACTGAGCTGTAACGCCTGTTTTAAAATATTTCTGGTAAATGCGGCAATGTCAAGGCAGAGAAGATATTTCTGATGAATTTTTTTTGGAGATCACCTGCAGCACATTGACGATGCGACGCCACTGGTCCTTGTTGAGATCCATGCCAGTGGGGTTGTGCGCGCAGCCCTGCAGCATTATCACAGAGTCCTTCGGTGCTTGCAGCAGGTCTTCCAGCATGCCCTCGAAGTCCAGCGACCTCTTCGAGCCGCTCCAGTAGCGGTAGTGTCGCACGTCGACGAAGCCGCTGGTCCTGAAGATTGGCTCGTGGTTGACTGCGGCAGTCAACAGTAACACCAACAACGAACATTTAACAAGAGAGTCTCAATTACCAAGTTAAGGGTGTTTACGTGACAAAAAATTCATAATTTCATATTTGCACGACAGTGTTCGTTTTAGAGACTTTGTTTGCGACTATATTTTCCACTTGTTTTACTCGAAGCGGCATGTCAAAGTCATAATTGGCAAGCTATGTGAACATAAGAATAACAAAAAAAACCTGTAGACTTTCTCAAATGAAATAATTTACACTGAAATATGATACTATGGGTCACATGCTAAAATATTTAAAAACACAAAAGAGCGTTATTTTGTACTTTTTTTAAATTGCCATAAATGAAGTAAACTGTCACGATTTTCAGATTTTTCTAAAAAATACAAATGAATTTAAATGTGCGTTTGAATTATTTTAGCACTGATTTAAGTGTTAATTATTTTATCCAAGTAACTCACTTAGTATTTGGTATTCCTATGATCCCGTAACTTACAAATTTTGACTCTGCCATGTCACTACGGGAAGACCATAGGAGTTAAAAATATATTACAAGTGGAAAATTTAGTCACAAACGCATATAAAATGAACACTATATTGTACAAATAAAAAAAAAATATTTTTCCCACGTGAACATTCTTAAACAACGAGAATACTATATTTATTTAAGAGGAGTCCTCTACTGGCGCATAGACGGCGTTGCAGCGTGTCATGCGTGTTCTTTTCTTACGCGAAACCGCTTAACTTATTCATATTATGTTAATCTCCGAAAATAACACACACTTAAACAATTCTTCTATGTTTTCAAAAACTCCGCACGCTTGTTAGAAACATGATTTTCGGGCCTCTCAAAATGGCTAAAAACGTTTTTTTTTTTTTTTAATACTGCTGTAACTCCGAAAATATTACCTGAATTCTAAAAGTGCAAAGCGAGAGGCGTGCGTTCGTCTTTGGTTCATACTTTTCTAAAATAAAATGTTGTGGTCACCGCTTAAAGTCCCGTAGAAAAAAGACAACAAGGAAAACCTTGCACGCCAGTTTGGCGCGCTGCGAATAGAGGTGATATGCTTCTCGTCAAGCGTGAGACACTGGCTCTTATCGCTACGCTGTTCCCACTCGTCTAAGACGGAAATTCGACACCTGCGACGTATCCTATTAAAAGGCTGTCACCAATTTTGTAAAATTTGTTAATTTTCTTTGAATAAATTACGGGTACAATGAATTATCGGCAATGTCTCTTAATAGAAACGTATACATTTTATGATTAGGGGCGTATTAGAGGATTAAATTGGTATTAGGATTGATTTAGTCTAAATGACATTGTGAAAGATAATTATTACCTTAAATGTTGAATTACCTTAATTATTACATAACTATACTTTAATACTTTGAATAAAATGAGCGTAATGAAATGTAATATAACAAGTTAAGACCTTATTTAAATATTTTCAAATAAATCTCGCCGAACTCGGAGTCAGGAAGAAATTAAAGAAAATGCAGCATTATTAGTGACACTGGCTCTTGAGGAGCCTTAAGTTGGCTACTTCAGTAGTCTATCCCACTGTGACTTTGGAAATGTACCTATGGCAGGGGGAGGAGATTCCTCCCCCGGAACCATTTGGATTTTAAGGTGTAAATGGTACCTTTTCAATCAGTCTTTTGAGAAACAAAATAAGTCCATTTTTTTTTACAAAAATTAGTTTTATAATATTGCACAGAGGTAAATACACGTATTATTAAACCATATTAAGCGTCATTTACGAGTGTAGCAAGTCACTAAACTATGACTTCATTTGAGAAAAAGCACATTTAAATGACTATCGCTGTACAAATTATGACACCCACAACTCATATGGGCAAAAATCAACTTATGTGGTTTCTCAAGTATTTTAATTAATTCTATTAAGAAGCATCCAAACAATAATTAAATACATTACTTTAATAAATTTTAATATGTTAAGAATAAATTATACTTTCAAATGTTATGAACGTCTCAGCCCCCTGGGTCCCACACTCAATCCCCACTTGTAACAGTAACCCCTTCCCTAATAACAATGCCAGAACATACTTCATGAATTATGCAGAGAGACGTTCAGCACTGACATGTTAATCTGGGCTCTCACTGAATCCCTACTGGTAACATTAACCCCATCCCTAATACCAATGCCAGAACATGCTTCATAAATTATGAAGAGAGACGTTCAGAACTGGCATGTTAATCTGGGCTCTCACTGAATCCCCACTGGTAACATTAACCCCTTCCCTAACACCAATGTCAGAAAATACTTCATGAATGATGCAGAGAGACGTTCAGAACTGCCATGGTAATAACTTTATTTTAGTGATTATTTTCTTATCAACACACTAAATAAAACAATTATTTGTTGACATGAATTAGAAGAAATGCATAATTTCATCTCTTTGCTAACAATCGGTGAAAAAGTACTTCGGCAATTGTTTTCCATATTCGTGGTACGTGTTACCAGATAGTCTCTATAAACCAATGCCGAACAGCTTGTGCAAGTGTGCGAGAACTCGTGTGAATGATGCAGAGAGACCTTCAGAACTGGCATGTTAATCTGGGCTCTCACTGAATCCCCACTGGTAACATCAACCCCTTCCCTAATACCAATGCCAGAACATGCTTCATGAATTATGAAGAGAGACGTTCAGAACTGGCATGTTAATCTGGGCTCTCACTGAATCCTCACTGGTAACATTAACCCCTTCCCTAACACCAATATCAGAAAATACTTCATGAATGATGCAGAGAGACGTTCAGAACTGCCATGGTAATAACTTTATTTTAGTGATTATTTTCTTATCAACACACTAAATAAAACAATTATTTGTTGACATGCATGAGAAGAAATGCACAATTTCATCTCTTTTCTAACAATCGGTGAAAGAGTACTTCGGCAATTGTTTTCCATATTCGAGGTACGTGTTACCAGATAGTCTCTATAAACCAATGCCGAACAGCTTGTGCAAGTGTGCGAGAACTCGTGTGAATGATGCAGAGAGACGTTCAGAACTGGCATATTAATCTGGGCTCTCACTGAATCCCCACTGGTAACATTAACCACTTCCCTAATAACAATGTCAGAACATACATCATGAATTATGCAGAGAGACGTTCAGAACTTGCATGTTAATCTGGGCTCTCACTGAATCCCCACTGGTAACATTAACCCCTTCCCTAATAACAATGTCAGAACATACTTCATGAATGATGCAGAGAGACGTTAAGAACTGTCATGTTAGTCTGGGCTCTCACTGAATCCCCACTGGTAACATCAATCCCTTCCCTAATACCAATGCCAGAACATACTTCATGAATTATGCAGAGAGACGTTCAGAACTGGCATGTTAATATGGGCTCTCACTGAATCCCCACTGGTAACAATAACCCCTTCCCTAATACCAATGCCAGAACATACTTCATGAATTATGTAGAGAGACGTTCAGAACTGGCATGTTAATCTGAATCCCCACTGGTAACATTAACCTCCTCCCTAATACCAATGCCAGAACATACTTCATGAATGACGCATGGAGACGTTCAGAACTGGCATGTTAATCTGAATCCCCACTGGTAACATTAACCTCTTCCCTAATACCAATGCCAGAACATACTTCATGAATGACGCAGAGAGACGTTCAGAACTGCCATGTTAATCAGGGCTCTCACTGAATCCGCCACTGGTAACATTAACCCCTTCCTTAATACCAACGCCAGAACATGCTTCATGAGTGATGCAGAGAAACGTTCAGAACTGCTATGGTAATCACTTTAATTTAGTGATTATTTTATCTTACCAACACACTAAATAAAACAATTATTTGTTGACATGCATTAGAAGAAATGCATAATTTCATCTCTTTGCTAACAATCGGTGAAAGAGTACTTCGGCAATTGTTTTCCATATTCGAGGTACGTGTTACCAGATAGTCTCTATAAACCAATGCCGAACAGCTTGTGCAAGTGTGCGAGAACTCGTGTTTCCACATCAGTCCAACAAATGACAGCACAATACTTTTAATTACTTTCAAATTTCCGCAATTAACATAATAATAGGGCGGGAAAATGGTTTCCCTCAGCGAATAAGAAGTTTTCGTTGCCACAACGGAAAATAAATTACTTGAACAAAAACAGCGGCTTACCACACACACAAACAAGAAAAAATTTACATTTAGAAAATATTTTTAAAAATTATTAATTAATTTCACCTCGTGTCGCTATGTTATTTATCGCATTCCTTTCTTTGTTATTCACATAGATATGTCCGGTGTTAGGCTTTGTAGTATTGGTAACATTGTTACACTTAGCTGACGCCACAAATAAATACTAGCGTGTAGGGCATCGTACCCTTGAACTGGGTAACCGGATCATGGAGAATGGTATAAAATGAATGTCTGCAGTAGAGAAGTGACGGAATGCAAATGGCGGGAAAAATGAGAGAATCTCAGGAAAATATAGCCGGTCAGTGGCAACGTTCGCCACGTTTACTACATAAGGGTCGAATCCATCGGTAATCGAACCCAGATAGCAGTGTTGGGAGATGAGTGGTTTGACATCTACGCAGTAAAGACCAACAGTTGATTCTACAACTTTCCTCACTTCCCTTTGGTAGATCAGTTTAAAATAAAATATAACGATATTTACAGGTGACTGTGTCTATTTTCTCATATCCGGTTCATGTGGATGCTCGGCTCCCATTATGGTAGACCCGGGTTCATTTCAGTGTTAGGAGATAATTTGGAACCCAAATGCTGAAAAATGATAGCACTACCATAAGAAATAAGTTTATCTTGAGTTGGGGAAATAAAAACTCTTGAATCCTAATTTATGTTAAATGTTTTTAAGAAAAACGGCAAAATCTGAGTTATCAAAACTGCGGTCCTCAGCTGTAAGTTCCAAAGTTAAAATGTTGAACTAAATAACTCCAACTGGATGATGTATCCTAGATTCAATGCTAATGATTTCAACGAGGCCAAGAGGTAGCGGGCCCAGTTTGACGCTGTGGCTAGAACACTCGTTTCCCACCAAGAATCCGACATTTTCACGGTTGAGCAACGTGTCAAGTATGGTCGTTGGACGGTGGGTTTTGCAAGCGGACTTCCGCTTTTCCCTCGCTCTTCTTATTCCATCGCTCTTCCATTGTGGAGCTTTATTTTGGTCATACTTTGGGGTTTGACAGTCTGTGGCGTAGCGTGTAGTGTTCAAAGTTTTGCGGGACTAAGTACAACACTGAGTTGTTTGTGGAACCATTTGACTGTTAGGAGCAGGTAGAGCAGCGTACAAGAGGTAAGGAAAGAACCCTCCAGTAACACATTTCGATCTTAGCTTGGCCAGAGAACATCTGAATATCCTGTTGCTGCAAACCCCTCGCTCTTGGCTGTGCGGCTGGTTGCCGCCTTCTACTGTCGAACCACCCCTTTCCCCTTCTGGTCACGCTTCGCTCCCCGGATGATGTGAATCCGTGGAGACACTTGAACTACTTTCTGCATTCTATACTTCGTCTTCACTATGAGCTGGTAAGTCAAGAACTGTTTCTTCGCTACGAACTATGACTTCAAGATTTGTTTCTTCGCTACTTTATGGACTTTCGCTTCAAGATCCTTAAGATTATCTCCTTTTCTTCTTTGTGTTATGCTTATCTTAATTTTCAGGACTGTGTATTTGACTTGCTCACTTTGAGAGTACTGTTTCTTTGGGATTGCATGCTTGTTTGGATAGTTTCATTCGTCAAGAGAAAGACTTAAGGGGAGGAGATTGCATCGTCTGGTGCTATGTGTGGTGACGGTGGCGCGCGGTGGACTCTATTGGAACTATCATCAACTCCATACAGTTTCTTTGGCTCGGTTCACGACTATTTTGCTCTCTCTAACTGACATCTGTTCTCTTGTTCCCCATTCTCCACTTTCCCGTGCCTGCGCAGTTGTTAAGCTCTGGCCAGGTTTAGCTCATGTGCTCGTGGTCTGCCCAACTTATTCTTTGACTTGGTTTCAGCAAACATGCAAGTCTTCTGCTCCAAGTATTGTATAGGCGATTCCAGATAAAGTAAGCACTTTAAAAAGCCAAGCTAATGTTATATTTTCAGACAATTCGTGTCTTTCCGCGCGTAACGGCTGACGCCGGGAAATATCTAACGTCTCTGGACTCGAGTATGAATCGATACAGTTGGATGAAAAAGTTTATTAATTATGTAAATTACAATTATGTCGATTTCGACTGAGTTTGTTTCCATGTTGTTGAATTTACATAGGAAACTATACGGAAATGCATTGCGTAATTTCGCTGCCAACCACACACTCAGTAAGTCAACTATATTTTATGTAGAATTACATGCAGTGACGGTTAGTAATATTTTTCAAAGGTTAAATTTTTAGTGCTCACTTTATCCAGAACGACCTATAGTGTGTTGGTTTGGGAACTTGTTTTTCCATGACATGCAAGGCGGCTGCCGTCATGTGTATAGTACAGTTGTTATTTACAGTAATTTTCAAAATTAACCTTTTGGACGCAGTGTGTAAAAAATATCTCTCCGGGTTTAAATTATGTTAGGGATGGGTTTGCTCAGAGTATTTGTTTCTTGTTTTCTGTTGTACATGAATTTCTTGTTGTCGAACGGCGCGATGACCCCGTGGTCTAATAGCTGTGCATGGCACGGCGTTTCTATAGTCTGTCTCGCGTAAGAGTTCCAGTTTTTGACAGTTCTAAGAACTAGCGTGTGTGCAAATTTCTACAGGAAAGTACTTTTAATTTTGATAAACTGCACAGTTTGAGAGCCAGCTGAGTGTGTTTGTTCAAATATCACTTGATGGCAGTGGAAAACACTGCTTATTTCATGGAAACAACTGTAAAATTATGCCAATACAACTGTTAAAATAAATGTGGAATTATTACGCGAGAAGGACTATACATTCTAATTGTTTGCAAGGTACGACATTTTTCTAACTTAGTGATTTGATGCAAACAGATTGGATCTTGCGGACGCGACATGACTTTAGTACTTATTAAGTAACCTTTTCGGAAATGTACCGTTGGATTTTTCACGAGTAATTGTTTGTTACTTCCATACGACGTACGTAATTTTTATGTTTGTGTTGGACGTATCTGTCTCGGTAGAGACCGTTCAATTAGTAACATTATCAGGAGAGCTCACTACGTCTTTATTAAATGTTTGCATTTTACGATCTTTTGTGAATCGTTTAGGTGCATAGGAGCATAATTCTGAAATTACAACGTGGAGTTAAAAAAAACTGGATTCAAATATGTTTGAATACTGGGATGTTTTTTTTAACTTCGTAATTAAAATTTACATATAATTTCGGATTATTATGTGTAATATGTTCATGAAATTTATGTTACATTCTGTGAAAACTATTGTGTAAGGAAAAAAAAACCCTTGTTCATTCGCTAAAGGGGGATTTACGATGATCCGTTGCGTCCGCCTGTCATCCGTCCGTCAGAAATTCTAGCGATTTACAATAATGCGTCATCCGTTCGTTGTCATTCCTTTAATTTGCAATGCTACCAATGTACAAATCGAAAACTTTTGTGAGATTTAAAAAATTCTCTTACACGAATTATTTACATTTACAGATTTTAAAAAAAATCTATAGCTGCTAATTATTGCAACCACTGTTCTTTACCTCAAACACATTTTACGACCATAATTATTTACTAATAAAATTACTTATGGTGTAATGTGAGTACGCATTTATTTAAATAATAATTTCGGTAGGTGTTCTAATTTTTCCCGAACGCCAAAATTATCTGTGACGTACTTTAAAAAATAAACTTAAGCACCATATTGCAAACATTCAGAAATATCATAGCCTTCTTATTGAAACAAACCCGTTAAAATGATCGCCGCCATATTTAGAATTTAATATCACCCGCTCGCCGGTAAAAAGATAAAGCTTGGCAAACTTTCGACGGACGGATAGAATTATTCCAGACTTCTAAATGGTTGGAAGTCACGTGATCGACGGACGGATGACGGACGGACGTGCGCGACGGATCGCCGTAAATCCCCCTTCACTCTGAAATGAAATTACTGTCACGTGTTTTTGAAACTATTCGGGTGGACAGAATAAACAGAGCAATCCTTCACTATTCTCTTGCTTTTTTGGTAAAACTTAGTTAATTTATATTGATTTTTAATTTCACAAAAAAAATTTTTTTTATAAATAGTTTCCGAAAAAAGTTTTCGTAACACTACAAGCAATTATTGTAAAATGGATCACCACCTTTTCGCAGTTCTGTTGCACACGACACTACCACCCACGTCGATAGAGTAACGACTTATAGCACTCACCGCATTCCAACACGCCTCTGTACATGACTCCACGCGAGTGACCTCTAACCTGCCTGCCAGATAAATCGTAAATATACAAAATTTGTTTGTAGATTTACAGAAATGTTTGTAAATATACAAAGAAGTTTGTAAATGTACTGTACAAGATTTTTGTAAATTTTACAAAATATTTTCGTAATGTTACACAAAACTTTTTTGGAAACTGGTTTCCAAGAAAAACTTTTTTGTAAAATTATAATTTTTTTTTATTGTGTGAAAATTTATTGTTACTGCGAACACTATTTTGTATGCTGCACGACAAATACACAGATTGTCCTTAAACAAACGCCTAATAACGACATCACGCGAATCCTGGGCTAATGTGTAGACGAAAAAGTCAGTCGTAAAATGTTGTACGAAGATATTTTATTCATGTTCGCAACGTGGTAACACTGCGCGGAGATAGTCCCTTCTCGCGCCTCACGATCAGGTATTATTTCATGTAGTCTATGTTACGTCAAGAAAACATAGAATCATGTTTGTACTGCTCAGGATTTTAACCTGGACGCATTATATGCAGGTCAGAAAAATATTCTCAAGATAAGTAAGATATCTGCGGAGCGCAAGAGGGGACTAAGTGTACGGTGCTATGTTGCCACACATTGTGCGAATAAAATGTCTTCGTACTACATTTTACCAATAATGTTTAGGCTATGTCTCCAATTTAGCTCAGAATTCCCGTGGAGTGTTTATCATGCCTTTGTTTCTGAACATCCAGTATATATATATATATATAACTATTTGCATTTGTTTCCGTACATCCTCTCTATATATAACGTCTATTTTCTTTTGCCTCGACATAGGCCTACAAACGTCTAGTGCGACAGCTATAACTGGATACATTGTTATATTATATTTACATTTACTTGTAATATATTTTAAATACCCACTTGCATTACACAATACATAAAAAGAAATAAAGTCGCAGTTATACGTTTTCTTCAAAATGTTGTGATTTGTTTATAATAACAAGCAAAAATCTCTTCTACAAACTCATAAGTTTACGAAAATAAATTCCGTTTTCCAGCTAACGTCGTAGAAGCTTCTGGCCTTATTGACTGACAAACTATTTTATTCGCGTCACGCCCATCGCGTCGCGTCAGTCGTTCTATTGTGATTCCAGGATGTCATTTAAACATAATAGTGCCAAAATCTTTTCGTGACAATCTTGTTACTTGACGCGTGGTATCTGAAAAGAGTTTCTTAGCGAGGGTGATGACTGCCTGTGTTAAGGGTCTTCAAGTGCGATAAAATCATTATTTTATATCTGTATGAAATATTTTCAGTTTTGTAGACGATACTTGTGAGTAAAGTTTATTTTTACAAAACAATTTTATCTTCCATCGCTTTCTCGTAACGGTGCGACAAAGTCAAAATTTTCTTGTTCTGCTACCATGAAAATAGAGAAAACCAACTGACCTTGAATAAGATAATTCAATATGATATTACATCCCATGAACTATGCGATAAATTATTTAATAAACCATAACGTAATATTTTAATTTTCTTAAAAAAATTCGCAAAATTATAGGAAAAAGCTGAAAATTCAAAAATGTTTTAAATAGTTCACGAGATTTTGCAAAAAGGTTTTATTACGTAGCTCGTTGAATGCTATTTCACTGTAAATTATTTCATTTACGTAAGTCAATCGGTTTTCACTATTTGCATGGCAGCAGAACATGCCAATTTTGACTTTGATGCACCGTTATGAGAAAACTATGTGAGTTAAAATTATTTCGTAAGAGGAAACTGTACTCACAAGTACTGTCTACAAAACTAACACTTACATCATATAAATATGAAATTACGACGTTATCGCTCTTGAACACCTTTAAGTGAGAGGCACGCCAGAGTTTTTTTTATCAAGACGACCGTCATTAGAAACACTGGTGACATTGTTTGTGATGCTGCCTCCTGCAATAGCTCGAAATACTAAAGCGTTTGTTCTGTTCTGCTGTTAGAAAACCTCAAGAATCATTTGGACGGTGTTATGCATAAACATACCAAGTGCCAATTATAAGTTGCGTACAAAATATTTTTTTTTCCTATTCGAAACAGTCTTGCGAAACGTATTTTAATCCTTTATTCTGAAGTGATAAATGTTGACTTTCTAGGAGTGAAATACTTTTTGGAAGATTGTTTCAAATCTGATAAACTTATAGCTAGAGATGACGGTATATCGCGAAAAATTTTTGTGCCAACATACCCTTGAAAACAATGTAGTTAATTGCAACACAAATGATTGGGTGATTTACGTCTGATACAACGTAGCTGTCTGCAAACCAATAACAGGCATAACAATTTTAATAGCAGGATTCTTACTGGCTCGGTCAAATAGGGCAACATCTCCACGTGCAAGCGATAGCTAGGGACAGGAATCTTTCGCGAATTCAATGACCTGCACGTTAGAATGCATTACAGTATGTATTCTCAAGCCCCGACCATTTGCCCACAAACTGCTACTCACTGGAAGAACAGACAATGCACTTGAGTATGCATAGTACGGTGGATTCTATCACGCAGGGCATTTAACTCGCCAAATTTTCCTGTCCCTAGCGATAGCTAAAATACTTTCATAATATGAACGTGCGTTGAATCCCAGCAAACAGTCAAGATTTCCCTCAGTTAACCATCATTAGAGGCCCGGATATTTCGCGGGTTCAACGCCCAGCAGGCTAGACTCCACAGTCCTGTGTGCACTGTCGTCAGCTATATTTGTTCATTGGCTGCTGCTCCAGTGAGTGAGCATTTGAACATTTGACGATGTAGCGCAGAAGTCCGTGAGCGTTTTTACGCATGTCCGCCATTGGTTCGGAGTCCGCAAGGTCACGTTTAATAAACAATGCCCCAATCGAAATAGTTTCCAACATGTACATGACTTAGAAATCCAACCTCTCCTCAGTTGAATCCGCGAAATTTCCGGGGCTCTAACCATCATCTCTACTTAGAGCATGTTTTACTGATAATTAAAAATTGGCACTTGGTTTGTTATTGCATAACACCGTCCATTTCTGCCAGAGTATTCTACAAATCAGTGTAGCGCCCGACGAGTTGTGTGAATGTCCGACGGTTATATGTGCCACGGCGTAGCTGTTCACCGACGAATAGCAGACGCTCAATCGTAGCGCTCCAGACTGAGCATTGGTTCAGCCAAATAAAAACTCACCAGTTACGAATGTAAAGCTTGGAAAATAAATACAATAGAATGAAGCCTAGCAAACATTAAACTTTTGCCGCGATAAAACACTATCTCTACAGATAACGAACACATTGTTACGTCACGGTGCTTACATGAGTTTACTCATGTTAGCACTTACGCAAGTAAAGACAAATATAACTAGACTCAAAGTATCCTAACATCGACATCCTTGTGTATCACCCATCATCAGTGTCCGATTTTGGGGGAGGGCTTATGTGATTTTATGAATTGTAAAAATTACCAGCCCTCTCAAAAGTGTGTTTGTTTACTGTTACAGAACATTAAAAATCACACTCACATGCAAGTAGGACACATAAAGTGTACTTGGATCATCATAGAACAAAACTTCAGTTTCCTTGAGACGACTGGACATAATTTGGCTACATACTGTTCAACACAAATGGGCGGAATTAGGGGGGGGGGAGAGGTCTTCAGCCCGGAATCCCTTCCCTTAAGACGGCCGCCTACCCCCAAAGACGTTATAAAAGAACTAGACTGTTTCTCTGCTCTTTTGTTACGTGACCAAATTGAATGCTGACATATTACAGCCGTCGATAGGAAATAGTGTACTTTAGCTTGGGTGGGGGTTAATTTTTTTTTCAACCAAAAACGTTGGAATAGGACATCGCATATTCTGGGCCACAATGCGGCGCCGTTCAATTTGGTCACACATAGAGATTGGCCGTCAGTATTGGTGTTGGACCCCTTGCCTACCCCACGCTTCAAATGCGTTGCAGCGTGTTCGAAAACCGTTTTTTTTTCTACGTAAATGCTCTACGTTTGCCCATTGTGCCAACGTACGAAAAGAAAACACGTTTCAGATAAGGTCGGAACCTCATTGTTAAGACGCCACACTCATTAAAAGCACTGTTTCTAAGCCCTCCAACATGGCTAAAAACGGCCTTTTCAGACTGCCGTACTTCAAAATGTACTAACCGGATGTTTGTGAAACTCAGATAGCGACCTGCAATGAACTTAGTTGCAGACTTTCCACCAATAAAATTATATGGTCACCGCTTAATGTCTCATAGTAAAAACTGTTCTGCGGGAACCTTGCACGCTAGTTCAGCGCTTGGCTCGTTGAGGCGACGAGGCATTTGATGCGCGCTTCAAGGTCGACCTTACTGCTTCGTCGCTTTTAAGTCTCTCACGCGCGCGTAGCCTGCGCCCTTAAGAGTGCGTGGTAGATAAATAAACGCTGAAAACACCAATTGATTATTTCTACGCTTTTTTCGAAGCCAATATGGATAAAATACTCAATGACAATCCTAGATAATGGTGTTTGCCAACTTTATGAGTAAATATTTATCCAGAATTACTAATTCGTTACGCGTGATCCCTTGCGCCGCAGTTAAATGCACGATTTTCCGGCGTCAGAGATTGTGCCTCAGAAGTTCGTAACACTGGAAACAATTTGGTTTAAAACGTTGGCTAAAACTATTGTCTATGATTGCTACTGTTTAATCTTCGCAAATTGGCTTCGAGAAACCAAGAGCTATAAATTAAAGCTTTTAGCGTTGAATTATGTACTACGCACTCTTAAATCCGCCTCTGCACATCATCAGTGGGCGTACACACCTTCCCGGTTGTATGCGAACTACATGTATTGTTGTAGTTATGCCATTTCCTGGTTAGTAGTGAGTAATTCTTATTGCACTCTCGGGAATATAAAGGAATTCCTTGCCCAATGCGTGTACCCAGGAACCAACTTGCTGCAGAAATACAAGCACTAGGAAATTTACTGCGCTGAAATTCAGCCGTGTATTTAGGCGGTACAGCGAGAGTAATGATAAATTAAGCCTAATACACACGGGCAACTTTCTTAAACATGAACGTAAGCATTAATTGTGCACAAGAAAGAGAACACTAGCTAGCGTTCTAGGTAGTATCTTACTAAATTAAGTGTTTAGTTCACACGATCAGCTTTCTTGTATGCAAGGAGTACACCATCAAAAGGCTGAATGCAGATTTTAGAGTTGTATGTGGGTTATTTGCGCAATGTTTATTGTGTCTGTACAAATAATATGTATAATGTGAAAATGGAAATATCGTCAGTAGTAGGTACTAATCCTGGTTTAAGCGACACGATACATGATCCAGCAATATTTAACATGCATAAAATAGGTTTTTTTTATACCGCCATCTTGAAATCCTGGATAGCAGTACTGGTGTTACTCAAGATCCTGGCAATCGACAATACCTGGTCACGTGATTGAGATAACCTACCTGGCTTTTTTTCCTGCTAGAAACTATTAATTTCAAAATACTTCGTCTCTGTGAGTTATCTCGTTCAAAAATAGTTACGTATGCTTAAATAAATTGCCTGTTTACATTCAACTTGTACAAGAAATATAACAAATATAGACCATTCTCTAACCCACACTAGCTAGTATGCAAGTCCGTGTATGTTAGTCGCTAGTATGCTCGGTGACTTTTCACACGACGCCAGTTTTCTACAAGTCGAGGTGAACTAGAATGTTTTCATCTGCTTGTACAAGAAATATGTCCGTGTGTACTAGGCTTTGCCTTACGCAACTCCTTACTGATGAGTTTAAATACTTGTAAATAACGTGATGCAGCAGTGCGTTATCAGTACTGACGAGATTACCTGACATCACATCACAACAAACACTTTAATCTTACGAGATATTGCAGGCGGCACTATCAGAAACAATTGAACAAAATGTGATTGCCCAATACCTAGCGACTGCTGATTTTCGCGAAAACAGTTTCGCCCCAGTTTGTTCCAGTACCTTACGTGCACACCTGCAGCTCTGCTTCACGGTCAGTGATTGGGTGTTAACTCCTACGAGTCGTGGGGTTCTATCCTCAAATCATAAACATGTGGTGCCTCGCAGTAAACTTACTTTGATTGGCTCAGTGAAATGAGAGCAATATCTTCATAAAGGCACGCTGTTCAGTGACCACGAAGCAAAACTGCAGGTGTGCATGTAAAGCACTAAAACAAAGCGAGGCGAAATTCTTTTCGCGAAGATCAGCAGTTCCTACCAATACCATATCCGCAGTTAGTACAGTGTAACTTTAGAGACAGGCAGACTCGTTACAAAAGAAAATAACTCCATGTGTCTCGCAATGAAACAAAGTTGCTTGTGTTATGACCCTTGGTATTTAACAAGTCATCTTCAGTTGCTACGAGTGCGCTTTAAAACGTTGTAAAAGATTATTTTTTGTCAGTTAAGTTTGTATGGTTTATTTGGAAAAATTTTTAATAGTAATATTGTGAAGAAACTGTAAAAAAATAAAAAAAGCTAGGGTAGTAACTTTAGTGTAAAATATTTTAAAATTTACGATAACAACTTCAACATTATTTCGATATTGTACTAAATTAATGCTGAGGGGATCCAGTACACAATAAAGAATATTAACATAAATAAATAAGCGGTATTCATGTAGTTATACTTAAAATTTTTGATGCAATTTAAAGTAGCCTAACATTAAAATACGATTTACGCAAAATAATTGACGCATTACAGATAAATATCTTCGTGGAGGGGTTATGACTTCAAGAAATACTTGAGCCATTGTTACCGTGTAGCGTAGTGAGTAATTCATTTCAATGAATTTGTATTGTCCAATATTTGATGATAATGCACCCATAACTATGTTAAAAGGTCTAACGGTGTACCATTCAGTGCATTTAATGCATAATTTCTTCGTGCGGCGATGCAGGTGAAGAGTTCTCTTATGTAAGATGAGAGTATGTCAAGGGGTTCGGCGGACATGTGCAGTATATCTCTGGCCGTACATTCCATAGCTACCACACCAGTGAAGCTCACTTCGCCAAACAGTAAAAATAACATCTGTACTTTTGTAAAGATAATGCTTTGGTAACTTATTCCCAAAATCGTTAGTTTACAAAAAATATAATAAACTCAAACGGAACATTTTCAAAT
Organism: Medauroidea extradentata; assembly: GCA_003012365.1. Classification (NCBI taxonomy): domain Eukaryota; kingdom Metazoa; phylum Arthropoda; class Insecta; order Phasmatodea; family Phasmatidae; genus Medauroidea; species Medauroidea extradentata. The sequence continues at coordinate 32,000 of PNEQ01100032.1, read as the reverse complement.
ATTTGTGTACATTTACGAATAACCATTTTACATTTACAACTATATTCTAAAACAATTTTACATTTGCTTGAAGTGGTACATAATTTTTGACAATTAGTAAAAAAGAAAACATTTGTGAAAGTACAAAATATTTTGTAAAATGTGCCAGGCTGTGGACTGTTATTTTGTTACACATTAAACACTCTGCTCATAAAAATATATCTCAGTAATTCACACAGGTATTTGAAAAATGCAGACCACTTTAATGACCCGAGATATTCTATTTGTAGTGCCTAGACAGATAAATGTTTTATCGTTAGTTTAGAAACTTTATCTTGTTAAACTATTTATTTTTTTAAATGTGCATATACCAAAACCCTTTTAGTCGTTTCAGAGTAGGGGTCCTTAGACTGAGGAGGTAACGAAAGTGCAGTCACGGAGTTAGGCCGTTGTTCTACCAAGAATTGACCATGTGGTCATTATTAACCCAAATCATCCTTCCCCCCGGCCGGTAAATGTTGACTGTATTGGGTTACTATCAACACAACGAATTCACTATCAGCATAAAAGCGGCCTATATCCGTGACTTCACGTACGTCACGAAAAGCCACTCCTGACTACTCCCTCTGTGTTTCAGAATTGGTGTAACTTTTCCATGTTTATGTTTGCAGTAACTAGATAACATAATAAGATAAATTATATTTCCAAGTTAAACACAAAGCAACGAATTTCCGATGAAAACTCCAGAAGTTGGCTACAATTCACATATCCCTTATACCAACGTCGGAGTATGCAATTTACTACAATTTCAATTTTTAGCCATTGTTAACCTCTGCACTTTTCTTTTAAAATAAATTATTTTTAGTTGTGTTTCTTCGGGAATTATTGTTAAGTACTCCCTGGTGAATTGCATGTTTACATACAGAAGCTGCAGAGCAACACTTAGGCTATCGGCATTTAAAAGATTAATTTATTGCAGCATTGCCAAGTTAAATAAAGATGCAACCTGCATTGGCACATGGTATTCTGACATACGAACGGTAATGACGGATCAGCAATGAATGATAAATGGAGGCATCTTAGAAATACCATGTTCATAATAGAATTTTGTTATTACTTTCAAATTTCCAACATGCAAAATAAAACTGGCCTTGCATTCTAAACTGGAAACTGTGAATATTCACAGTATTCCAGTGATTTTCCTATCAATCAATTTGTCAAATCTTATCCGTCGGGAATGAGCAGAAAACTACAGAAAGCGAAATTAACTCGCTTATTAATTACGTGATTTTTACTAATTGGAAAAGTAACCAGTTTTGTTGATCTATATGTACAAAAGTATTAATTAGTTTTCTTTAAATGTATTTAGGCTTTTTTTCTAAATTAATTCATAAGCTCGAGAAAAGCATGCACCGCAGTAAAAATGCAAATAATTCCACCAGGATTTGAACTCACAACCTTAAGAATTTCAGTGTATTACCTCAACCATAAACACAACGGAACATTAAATGAAGATATTGCTATTTAAAGAGTCTTTATTATTGTTTACGAGCTATGTGTGCTACCTTTGTGCATCGTTTTCTTAGTAGTAAATTTTTTTTTTGTAGTAAAGTGTGAATTTTTCAAAGCAGCGTAACCTCATAGTGACTCAGTGATGAGTGGAGCGAAACTAAACATTACTAAAACAAACTATCTTCAACAGCCGTGCAACAAGAATACTAATTGCTATGTTGGTCTACTGTAAATATATACGTACACCTCGGTGTATTATATCAAAATACATAATTGAGCAATGGAAGTGTTGGTAAGATATTTATTAGATACATGTTGGCCTAGATTGCTAAATTGATATGTCATTCAGTTAAAAATTTTAACTGTAGTTTTTTTAATTGCAGATATGTTAATAGAATTTGTACTGATTAATTTGAGGGATATAACTACTAATTGAATATGTTACCCTAATCTGCTGCTTTATCACTTTTTATTAGTGAACATAGATAAAACAACAGCTTCGTATTTGAAAAACTTTGCAACTTATTGAAACTGTGAACATTACTTTGATTCTAATGTAGAGTATGAGGGCCGTGGTGGCTGGCGAGGCTGAGGTTTTTGGCACCCTGCTCTTAAGGCCTCGCTCTTTGGTTTTGTAGTGGTTTCGAAAAAAAAAAATAACGCAAATTTATATATATATATATCGAAAATTCCTTCTGGAAGTTTGTACATGCATTTTTTTGTTGCAATACACCGAACGGATTTGAATTTTTTGCCCCTTAAATATCACGTATTTTTTTTGTCAAAATAAGCCAAAATAAGCAAAATAATTTTTTACTACCAAACGGAACATTATTAAATAAAACGCTCTGGCAAAATTGTGTATCGTATGACTGTATACAGTCTCAAATATTTTCAAAGCATTTGGTTAAAAAATATTGGAGTTATTTGCAATTGTTTGAAATAAATAAGATCATGGCCTTAAGGGCGTTGGACTCGTAAAATTTCATTTTTTTATATTTGTGCCAAACACTGTTCAACTTTTGCACATCAGAAAGCACGTCGTTTCCCAAAATAAAATAAAATTAGGCCCAACAGTTTTTGCATAATCACTCATCAAAGTCACAAAATGGCCATTACGGTGAAGCCAAAATCAAAAAAAGTAATTAACTAATAAATTCAAAATTACAGGAACTGATAGTCAGTGTATCAATGCGTTTTATGATATGGTTGACAAAAGTTAGTTTTGAAAATTTCAGTAGTAGCCAAAAGTCAAAGTTATGCAAAAATTTACTCCTTTTAATCAATTTTTAAATAATACAAAATTGTATCGCTTTGTGTTCACAAAAGTGTCTTGAAGTAGCTAACATCATTAAGAATTTATACGAATTATCTTGTTTCTGCAAGTTAATAATTTTTATTATTTTGGCTACACCGCAACCGCCATTTTGCGACTTTGATAGGTGATTATGCTAAAACTATGGGACCTAAATTTTTTATATTTGGTGAAATGACATGTCATCTGAAGTGTAAAAGTTGACCAGTGTTTGGCACAAATATAAAATTGTGAATTTTTACGGGTCCAACGTCCTTAATTGACTGTAAGGGGAAGTGGAGACCCCAGGGAGTTAGGCATCTAGGAAACGTAAGGGGGATGTGGCCCCACCAACCTCTTCATACAGGCGTCTTGCAGTGGGATCAGAAAACTGCTGTGGGCATGGAGTGCATAAGTTACTGCGACGTCAACTGTGTCCTTGCCTTGCTTGCCCTCTACCCTTGCTACTATCACAAAGTGCAATGGGATGGTGATGCGATTACAAAGCTTCTCCCATCCCAATCCATCTCTACCGCCTCGTGGAATCGTTGTGCTTAGTACAGCGGCTAACGGAGTGAGGACGAAGGTCGTGCAAGTGACGGTCCTCCTTGTGCACGAGGGAAAGATCCACGGCAGGGTTTCTTAGGCCAACTTCCAGAAGCTGATGCGGAATCTCCAGCCTGCTGTGCGACCTACGGACAGGTTGCATGTCCCCACTGAGGCACGCAGTAGTGTCCTGCGGTGCGGATCTCGAACAATGTTGATCTGGCGACGGGGTTCTGGAGCCCTGGAAGGTGGACACCTGCTCAGGTGAAAACTCAGATGCACGGTATTTCTCAAGTACTCAGGGGATCGGCGTGACGTCACAGCCTTGTGCTGAGCTGATCACGGGTCGGAATCTTAAGTGGTGGTGGGTCTGAACTCTTGTTTGGGAGTAGACTACAGAGCGAGTCTTTGGTTCGCCAGGAAAGAGGACCAGTACCCGAAACGGTTTCGTAGAGGTAGGGTAAACTTCGCCCTTAGCAAGGTGGTCCCATGTGGTACTACACATGGGTGGCTCCATTGCTAGGTGAGCGGGTTTTTACCATCAGCCACCGCGATTGGAAGGAGCGTCGTCCCCTTCCGTCAGGAGTATTTACCTACTCTAGTCAGCTTAATTGCAGTACTGACAGCCATGGTGAACCCTGGCTGATATGTTACGACTGACTGGTGGACGTAACGAACCCCTCAGCATTTCCCTCTGTATATTACTCCTTGTATACCCTCGGGTTTGGGTACAGGAGAGCAGGTTCTGCCATATCACATAGTCGGCTAGATTCCGGGAAACACACATACTAAATAAAACTATTTGTTAATGGGAAGCATTAGTATAGATGCATTATTTCAGTTAGTTATTATTTCATTGTAACATTTATTTTTCGTTGCATTAAGTTTTCCAACGGAGAAGAGTACATTTCGGCAATCTTCGTTAAATAATTCGTTTTCCCTATTCTGTAGCGTCTAGTGTGTCGAAAAAGTGACAGACAGAGAATAACAAGCCGTTAAGGCAGACAGAGCGAAGAACATCACTGCCCACGAGAGGATAAGTGGAGTTGGCTGTGATGTTTATCTTCTTGCACCACACCCTCCTACTTGTTATTTCACCGGGTACAGGTCATGAGGCCTATCAACCGAGTCATTTCCTTGCTAAGGCGGGCTTATGATGACTTCACTTTCACGTATCACTTACCATTTTATTACTTTAACAGGTAAATATGACGTTATCAACTGAAATGCCATTTTACGATCTTTTTCACGTGAGCAAACAATGGAAAAAGTCGGGAAATCACGAAAGCAAGAAATTTAAAATGCAAAGATATTATGACACAACAGATGAAATACATTTTTACGAAAACTGATTACGAAGTATAACTTCACGTATCACTTTAACTTTAAAGCTTGGCACTAATTCCGTAAAAGTGAATGTACGTATAAAGTGATGTGATCGTGATATGTCCCGTTCCCATGTGTTTTGCAAGGTTTTCCTTGCTTACGTGAAAGTAAATATGAAACCTGGTAGAAGTAATCGTATTCATGACGTAACAATGTTACTTTTGCTTGCGTTTTACACATAAATGGTTTTAATTTAGTGGATGTTATTTTGCTCAATACGTTATTATGCCTTATCAGATAGTGTCCACAATCTATTTAATCTCACAGTAGAAATGCAGCATGCAATCGAATTATGCTAAACTCCAAAATTTACTAGACAGGCATGTGTACGACGTAATAATTTTAATTTATTTAGTCTTTAATAACTTTTTTTTGGCGAAGTTAAGGATAATATACCAAGTTTCAAACAACATAGTAAATACACAAGGGTAAAAATAAAAATAAATTGAAAACAATTACGAAAAATTAAAAACTATAACTCTACATATTAAACTATATGTGTCAAACAAATGCGTATGCCGAGTTTTGATGGCCTAACATACTACATACTATTACCTTACATACTATTCGAAAGCAAATGTTTTCGTTTCTTAACATAATAAGCTTTTCTACCGCCCTTAGTATTTAAAATTAATTTTATGTGTCTCGTATCAACCTCCAAATTTTTGGTCGTGAATAACGTGCCGAAGTTTATATACGTGTTTGCTAATCACGATTACACGTTTAATATAAAACATATTAGTTACAGTAAGGTTAACTCTACTACAAGTTACAAAGAAAATGTGTTATCTAATGAGAGAGTTTCGCACAGGGGAAGTTTCTGCTGCTTGTTTAACTGCTATGGCAAAGGTATCAGAAATAGACGAAACTGTAATAATATTAATTGAAGTAGGCTTGTAATAGACTGAAGTCACTTAAGAGTGCGTGGTAGATAAATAAACGCTGAAAACATAAATTGATTTGTACGGTTTTTTTCGAAGCCAATATGGATAAAATACTCAATGACAATCCCAAATAATGGTATTTGCCAACTTTATGAGTAAATATTTATCCAGAATTACTAATTCGTTACGTGTGATCTCTTGCGCCGAAGTTAAATGCACGAGGTTCCGGCGTCAGAGATTGTGCCTCAGAAGTTCGTAATACTGGAAACAATTTTGTTTAAAACGTTGGCTAAAACTATTATATAGGATTGCTATTGTTCAATTTTAGCAAATTGGCTTCAATAAACCTACAGTTATAGATTAATGCTTTTAAAGTTATTTATGTACCACGCCCTCTTACATAATTTTAAAGTGAATGTAAACAAATTTTTCGTATTTAAATTATCAACTTGATGTAACTTAAAATTTACGGAAAGCTCTGTGATTGATAGTTTGTACTCATTACCGATACCAGCGCTCAAGCGACAGAAATTTTCCCTGTGACAAACTTTTAACATGTATCTTTCTAATCTGTGGTAGAAATAACCCTAGTTCCAGGAAGTCTGGTTTCTTGTAGAGATGAGGTACATCAGAGAAGTAACAATCTGAACAGAAGGCAGTATACTCACACCAGGTGGGCGCGGAGAAGTAGACGGTTTTGTACTTGAGGATCTGCGAGAGGTACCTAGCACCCATGCTGATGGCCCCTCCGCCCCCTAGTGACTGCGCGCACACCACCTGCAACAAGCAGTCTCGCACTGCCTCATCAAAACTTATTGGTACGCCTATACACTCTTAGCAGCACAACTGTAAATGAAGCGAAGTGAAGAGATGACGACATTGGTGAGTGATGACGAGGGACGAGTATGGAGCGGCGCTGGAATGAAAGAACGAGATAAACGGGAATAAAAAAAACCGGCTGACCAGAGCGGCATCGTCCGGCATGATTCCCACACATGTGAAAATTCGGGGGCCGACCCCGCTGGGAATCGAATTAAGATCACCTTGGTGGGAGGCGAGTATTCTAGTCACTGCGACAACCGTGGCCCCTAAAAATTGTAAAAATTTATAAAAAATTTTGCGCTGTATATATATATATATATATATATATATATATATATATATATATATATATATATATATATATATATATATATATATATATATATATATATATATATATATATATATACATACATATACATATACAGGGTGGTCCTGAACTACAGATACAAACGCAGGGAAGTGATTCCTTATGGAAATTAAAGTAGGACATATGCAGGACACTTGGTACCTAAGTGTAATATTGTGGGAGTAATGAGCCGCAGATTATCGAATTTGAAAACCGTATTTATTTAAAATATCGGAAACAGAATTATGTAAAACAATACTCTGAACATTGATTTGTGTTATAATAGTCTTCAAACCCACATCAAATGTAGGTTGATATCTTCAGCCATTACTAAAAGAAAAGGGGTGGCCACCATCTAAGTGAACTAAACGTTTGTGCCATCGTGATAGTGGAACATCTGACGACGTTTTATTGAGTAATGCGAGCTTCGCAGTAAAAATGGTCCTCTTATTGCAACTGTCTAGGGCTCATAGTTTTCGTGAAAAATTTACGCGAAGCTTTGACTGAAGCGATAGAGTACCAGGAGAGCATAGGCAATACTGCGTACATTGTGTTTGGAAGTGCTCAATTGCTCTATCCAAAATGGGTCAGAAAACATTACATACGAAAAATATCGTACAATAACTTGTAAGGGAGATCTCCACACTTACAAAGTGACGTTTTACCGAACAAAAATTAAATCTAACATACAGTAAGAAAGGTATTGTGAAAGAATACATTGATCGTAAGTATTTGCACAGCCATTATTGTGGTGTACAACTTCCAGAAAAACGAGGGGGTGATACGGTCCTATTAATGTGTGTAACATGTAGGTATTTTGTATTGCTTTTCAAAGATGTAATACAAATGCGTAATAAAGTCACCTTCACGCAACATGTTTATGTGAACTATTGCGAAGAAACACACGTGAGGGTGAGACGCCAGTGGACACGGCCGAGGAGCTCGTCGCACGCATCGTTGCAGCAGGCGAAGTGATACGGATGAATGCCAATCTGTTCCAGCGTGTGCGACTGTCCTTGTTACATCGTTGCAATGCATGTATTACTGAAGGTGGCCGAACATTCGAGCGCTTGTTGTGATATTCATGTAAACATGCATCACTTAAGCGGCTGTGAACGTTTTAATTACAGTAAAGTATTTGCTACATTTGTTTTCAGTACCGTATCATTCGGTGTATTATGTGTTGCCTAAGTGTCAGCCCACTAACTCTACATACTGTACTTTGGCCATTTTCTCGGACATACTTCACTTTACAGTGTAACAACAAGACGACCTTTTTTGTTCATCGGGGTCTCTTGATACAAATTATAGCATGTCCATAAAATCTGATGGCACCAACGTCTAAGCCGGAAAGGGGGTGACCACCCCCATTATTTTGATGACGGTGTAAGTTATTCGAAACACATTTTTCACGGACTGTCGATAAGTGTTTGCAGAACACAGTATCCGGCGAATTATGATTTAATGTTATGTTGTTTACGATTTTGTACCAATAAACTAGTTTGAAATTCGTTTTTCGAGGGCGTATTGCTCCCTTACGAAGTGTGCTAAGCGAAAAATCGTCTTACGTAACTGTACTTAATTTTCGACAAGGAATTATCACACGAAGTTTGTAACATACGTTCACTTACACCCTGTGTATGTGTACCAATTCAGTGACATACAGAAGTCTAAAAGGAGGAATTCACGCAAAATTTATATTCTTTAATAATTTTTATTTTTGTACGAGATATGGTTAGATGTGTAGACATACATTACGACTACGTTTTACAGTAATGACAATTTTTTAACGTTAATAGTTTTTGTATAACGACATTCTAAGGGCCAAATTTGCATAAAACGGTTTTATGTAAGAATCGGAAACCAACTTACGTACAAAAATGAAATAATTCACACTGAATAACAGTATCACGACTACATCTAGACATGTATAAAACCAAGGCATTAAACTTTTTTGTTTTGCGTTTTTCAATAATTGCAATACATTTGCAGTTTTTTTAAATTTGAAATTCAGAAATGTTTAAAAAAAAAACTTTCGATGTGGTTTTGTATTACGTCTACACGTAGTGCGTTACACTGGTATTCACTGTGGATTATTTAATATCTGTAAGTCAGTTGGTTTTCGTTTCTTGTATTAAACCGTTCTGTGCAAATTTATGTTTTGAAAGACCACTTTACAAAAACTATGAAAGGTAGAAAAATTTAATTGCTGTGAAAAATAGTCACAATATGTGTCTGTAAAAATAATATCTCGTACTAATATAAAATGATTTATACCATTAAAATTTTGCATGGAAACCCCCCCCCCCCCACCACCCCACATTAAATGAATGTTCTCTCGCAGCCTAAAAAGGTAAAAATGTGTGTTATTAGGTATCCTTTTTAGACATGAAACTCTTTGTATAGAAAATTTATGTGGTATAGGCGTGTAACACAACGTTTATATTACGTCATAAAAGTGTAGGGCCACAACTGAATGTCTCTGAGAGGCAAGTTGTTGGCAAGAAGACTGCATGCCAGTTTAGCGACTTGCAGCTAGGCCTCCTAAACACAAAATTCGTCCAACCGGACGGCCACATTTTAGACGTGTCCCATATTAAGCTCTATCCCCCCACCCTCATCCGCTATCCTGGTTCGAGTCACGGCGGGGTCGGTCCCCGGATTTCCGCTTGTGGGAATCATTCCGAACTGTGCCGTTGGTCAGCGGGTTTTCTCAGGGATCTCCCATTTCCCACGCCCCCTCATCCCATTGCTGCTTCATACTCACATGATCTTACACCTCACCAGCACTGAAGATATAAAAGGTAAGGCCACAGGTTCCTATTTGTGCTGTTTCTGCGAGTTTAATTTTTTGAATCATCGCAGGAAGAAGATATGGCAAAACCGTTACACAAAAATGTCGGAAATCGTATGTACTATGCAGCCTAATTTATTAGAAAATATAAGTTTATATAATTTTGTCTAATTATCGAGTTAATTCAATTTTCGTTAAGTCAATAACTATTCAATATTATAAAAGTCCATGCTCTGAAAAAAGTATTAGGTTACGTAATACAAACAAATATCAATATTTATATGTAACGGTTTTGCGATATCTGCTCCCTTTCAGGCTTTAAAAATAAAACTTATTAAAATAGAATAAATAGGGACCCGTGACCATAAGTGCTGACCAAACTCACCTGTATTTCACTGCCCATCCGCTGCCAGGTCCCTTTCGCATTGCGTGTCCTAAAAGCGATACTGGAACTTTGCATACTTCATTATTTAATGTGTGTGTATTATCCCGAAATTGTAATGATCATAAGCCCACCTGTGTAGAGCTCTGATTCCATTATGCAGCAGTGAAGCATTTATTTCGCAAAATACGTTGACAAAATTATATCAACAAAATTCTCTTAACGTGTGTATCTATTTTACGTTTTGAGCAGAATTTGTTTTATCATTGTTAACATAGGACATCTTTGGAAGTACTTAGATTAAAGTAAAATTATTTATACATAATTTCCATAAACACCCACCGGCAAACTCCGGCAGATGATTCCTTGTAAAATTTAAGGGAGAAAATGAAAATGAAACCTAGTACCTAGCCGTAATATTGAGAGAACAATAAACGTATCAAAATAAAATTTACAAACATTTAACTTCCCTCAACTGAAAACTGATCAAAGTAAACTGACAACACTCAGAAAATTGCGACCAACAAACACAAAGTAAACGTTGGTTGATACACTTCTAATGAAATAAAATGAAAGGCGTGGCCACCCTAAAGTTGCGTACATCTTTTGTACCGTCAGGATATTCAAACATTTGAAGGTTAATTATTGAATAATGTGATCTATGTAATAAAATTGGTCCTCTAGTACCATTGTCTAGAACCCTCATTTCCGTGCAAAAGGAACGGGAAACTAGGTCGTAGTAATACAAAGTCTAGAGCGTTGGTGGTACATGCGTAGTGGCAGGTGTACTATCGACGCGGTTCATCCTGCACCTTACATAACGAAGCGTGTACTGACGGCGCGACTCACCCTGCCCTCCAGTAGCGCCGGCGATTCTGGGCCCAACACCAGCTCGCTCGCGTACTTCCGGTACATCGTATCGCCCAGGGAGTACATGTACTGATGATCCCCGGGACTATCCTGGTGCAGTTCCTTCTCCGCCTGCTGCACAGATGGTGGAACCCAAGGCCGTCCGTCGTAGTGCCTATAAGCTGGCCACAAACATTACTTGTCAACTGCTGTTTATTAGACATTCGATAAAAAAACTTATCTTAAAACCAAACCCTTTGAAGATTGTAGAGGGAAAAACAATAGTTATCAAATATATTCTACTTCGACAAACATACGTTAACTTTAGAGTACATTAAAATATTACATTCACACGTGTGTTAATATTCCAAGTGGAGAGATTATACAAATTTGCCCAAAGAAATATGGACCAGAAGTTACAAGAGAGAAATTTCCAAATTAGTTATACTTCATAACATACTGTAATTACTAAAGTGTTTTACTTTTGTTAAAATTCTCCATAAATTTTATACTGTTGACATTTCATAGGATTTATCTGTTTTGCATGGTGGAGCGATAGTTTTGTAACTTGTCATTAATTAAATGTTAATATTTTATGATTAAAAAAAAATGACGTTTTAATGGAGATATCGGAATTAAAATTAAGAACAACGAAATTACTTACTTTTAATATGCCTTGTTAATTTTAAGAACACTGAAATCATACTTTTAATATGCCTTGTTAATTTTAATGTCTTAGCCAATAGCTGGGCTGTTTGGAAATCACCTTTGAAATTGATGTTAAAGTTGCGATACAGTGCACATTCAATATATCAACAAATTTTAATTTGCATAATTGGTAATTTTAATTAATAGATTTATTATTTTTAAAACTAATCTACCTAGAACATAAGTTTTTCGTCAAATGAAAAAAAAAATGAAATAATTAAAATCAAAGTGCTTTTTCTTACAGTAATTGAGTAGCTGGATACTGGTAATATCCTGAGATGTACGGAATCAAATTTGAAATGATTTTCAGTGGATATTGTATAGTGTATACAAAATAATTTGGTCGCAGATATTGAAAATTTCGTTACAGAAGATAGTTTTACTCGTGGCACTACTACTAATTGGTTAAATCTGTTATAGGGTAAACTGGCCATGTGTCGTGAAATACCTTAGTATCTTTGCTGGCTTCACAAAATTGGGAAGGATCTGTAGGACATGAGTTCACTAGGTTACCAACAGAGGGCAGGTATGCGTAGTTCCGGCAGTAAGTGACTAATGTACCATACACAAGATCTCAATTAAAATGTTTAAAATATTTCTATCACTAAGGCTTTCGAATGACAACCAACTGCTCACCAATGCTTTCTCTATGGGGATAGCAGTTGGTTGTCATTCGAAAGACGTTTACAAATACGGTCCTTAGTATCACGAAGTAGGACAGGTTTACCTCATAGGTACGTACCCTAAGTCGTTAAGAAAAGCGTTTATTTAAATGACCTACATCACTGATTAGCCTATGATGAGACGAAAAACACGTGTTCTGGAGCGGACGTTTTGAAAATGTGTGTGATCCACAGTCGTAGAAGATGTCTGGACACTCGCCTGGAAACTTGACCCCCTTGTTGTTTGGCTGTAGTTCACCAAGTTACCGAGAATATAGTGTTTTATTGGGGCTTCAGTTAGGGCGGTTGGACTCAAACTCCGCCCACTTCCTTTCCACTAAGATAAAATATATCAAAACGTATTTTTTTATCAATTTATGAAAAACTTCCTTCGCTCACAAATTTAAGAAAATGCCCCAGTAATCTTGATTTAATCTATAAATTTATCAATGGAAAAAATTGGGCGGAGTTTGAGTTCGACCGCCCTGAAAACAGCGCCAAAAATTAAGACAATCCCGGTGACTTGACGAACTACAGCCAAACAACAAATGGGTCAAGCAAAATAAATCAGTAGATAGGCGAGTGTCCAGACCTGTAACTCTACGGCCGTGGTGTGAACTAATATTCCTACAAGTGCCTCATGAATGCAGTTGCAGTTACCAGTTGTCTTGTCAGTACACGTAACTTGAAGCAGATAACCAAAGTGCCCACTCTGAATGATGCCATGCGCAGTTTAACAGCATTTCGGTTTTACATTCATCAGTGGCCTTAACTGCCGTTTCATTAGAGAGTATATAGGTGGGTTCACAATTGATATCATAACAGTAAGCATAGAACTTACGTCGTTCGCACAAGATCTTATTTCTATGTATTCCTACCTACCGATTCACAACACCAAAAAAAGTGGTCGTGTGCATAGCGATGCTGACATAGTAATATTTAATTTCATGTGTGTACGCGTAGGACAGCAACCAATCACAGCAAAGGAGTTTGTAAGTGTCTGCCATGTTGGTTTAACCTCCAAAAATACACAAAAACAAAACAAAGCTAGAATAGGAAATTTTAATATTAAAAACTATGTTCTTATTTCGTAAATAATGTTTTACGCTGGCAGTTTATAGGAACTTTGTTTTTGAATTTCATTTTATCTCCAAATGCGGTTCAGCTCAAATATGTTTCAGTGGCATTCGGTGGACTTATATACAGCAATGAATATTTCAGATTCGTTGAAAAAAATTCCATTGATTAAACATAACAGTAAGAATCCAATTGTGAACTAATTCTGCACAGAGGCGTCTGGTCGTGCACAGTTAATACTATAATGTTATATGTTTTATGCTTATATTAATTGTGAAACATTCTTAAAGCGTCGAAGTTTTCCCCGTAAACCGTATATTACAAACTCTTAACAACTTACTGGGTGGTGGTATGTACTGTACACTAAGGTTTCTTTATGGGCACGGATTCTGGAGGCCGTTCGTACTGTACGTCACAGATTAGATACATATCTGCCAAGCCCTCCTTGTTTAGTTCTCTGTTAAAGTGGCACGGATGTGACAACAGCTTTTATCAGTCCAATAATTCTTGTTATCTGTGTCTCGGCGTTACATAATACTGCTCAAAATACTATTTACTGTGTGAGTTTAGACACTTTAAAACGACGTGGTATATGAGCGGTTTATACCATTGGAGTTTTTGATAATGTGAACCATGTCGCATAAAACTTAATATAAAACGAAATAACTAAAAATGGATAATAAAGAAAAAAGTAGACACTACTATCAGTTGTTCTAAACAACATTGCCTCAGTCATCGGATTAATTGTGGATACTTAGCGAATTGGCGCGACTGTCACATGTTGAACTTGTAATCGGGAGGACTCTGGTTCAATTCCCGGAAGCAACCATCCCGATTTCGTCTTTCCTTTGTTTTTTCGAAATCTTTGCAGACAAATGCTGGGATGGTTTCTCAGCAAACTTCATGGCCGAATTATTTCGCAGTTCCTGTTACTGTGTCAAGTTATGTGTGACGACCTGTAATGCCTCAGCAGTCGACGAGAAGTCAAACCTTTATTGTGGGCTTTCAGTGACTCACCGATGTACGTCCGCGATGGCATAAGCCAAAGAATACGGCTCTGACTGACTTAGAAACGATGCTGATAAACATAATCGTATAAGTTGGGCGCCCGAGGGTTCTTGTGTAGCGCCCCGGACATACGGGATGTTCAAAAGGTGACGCAACCTTATGGGGAAACCTGTAGGTTTCAATAGGTGTTGAAAGCGGCCACCATAATGCAGTTCTCATAAATAAATACGGTTCTGCATGCTCCTAAATACATGATGTAGCATTTGTTGTGTAATTGCAGTGGCAGATCGTTCAATTTCGGCCTGCCAGTCATGAATGGTGTGAGGATGATTGATGTATGCAGCACCCTATAGGTACCCCAGCAAAAATAAGTCTGGAGGGGATAAACCAGGAAATCGAGGGGGCCACAACCCCTTTGAAATAAACTGTAAAATTAATTGTAAAAAGAGTCATAGTTTCCCATAAGGTTGCGTCACCTTTTGAACATCCTGTATTACTGGGTGCCCGTAGGTATCTGCTTACCCGTAGGGTGACACGAAATGAGGCTCTGCATATGAGAAGTGCCAGCAAGAAAAAATCAAGGGAAAATGGGAGATCCCCGAAACAACCTGCCGATCAGCGGTATCGTCCGGCACGAGTATGACACGCGGAAGTGCGAGGACCGAGAGCGTCGGGAATCAAACCCGGATCGCTTTGGTGTGAGGCGAGTGCTCTAGCTACTGTGCTAACCGTGGCACCGAAACTATGTTGCATCATACACACGCAACACTATGGAAGATGCAAAGCGACGGCCGGAATGGTGATAGAAATGTATTTTCCATATGCGTGGCAATGGAGACGCGAGTTTATATTAATTTTTAAGGGCTCGTGTAGATTTAATGCAAGTAGTAGTTTACGTATGTATGTATATATATATATATATATATATATATATATATATATATATATATATATATATATATATATATAAAACTAATATTGATGACGACGAACTATTTAATACAAAACATGTAATAAATTGTTTAACATATTCAATTTTTTAACTGAAGTGTGTATTAGAAACGACGGGATATAAAGTCGCATGGAGAGTGTGTGTCAATAAATTATTTCATTACGCAGAAAATAAAATTTATACGAAAAAATTGAAACATAATATATTCGGCAAACTACGAAATTGATTAAAATTTGTGCGCACGAATACTGTCCGTTTAGAATATTTATAGGTTACATAATGCTTGAATGTTAGTTCATGCTGTTGTTTACAACATATATTAATATTAGCCTATCATTATTGCAAGTAGACTAATACTTTATATATAAAAAAGGGATAGTTTTGAGATTGTTATTTTCACGTTACTAGATATTTACGAAACGTTCTGCAAACGTAGCTTCGGAAATTTTTTTGTAGGAAAAAAGGCTACTTTTAAATGTAAGCATAAAAGCGGAAAATTAATTTAAATAAAACTCTCATGCTAAGTATATATTTTAATGCTTACAACAGCATACACTTGTGTACGGCTATATCATTTTAACAATTAAGTATTCAGTAAATGGACGATGTTAGGACTAACCTCTTCAGTTGTAAATAAACCAACTATAATGAAAGCAATGTGTTTGCTACAATATATACGGAAATTGGAAAACAAAATACAACTAATTAATACAGAATTAGTTTAGAGAATACTGTTTATAATATGAATACAATTGGTTTGGTAGAAGTTGCGATGTGTGAAAATGACATCACTCGTAACGATATTTTTACATTTTTACCTTTCGACAGTGCTCTTTATATGCATATAAAACATATTTTTAATAAAACTCTTATATTTACAACGGAGAAAAGTACTTTTTGCCACCTAGTATTTATTTGCTTCGCTTCATACATGTACAATATAGTGTCTGCAAACGGTATCACCATTCCGAAGGTTCAGAAATTCACCACCAGATGTCAGCCACTTTGCTTTGCATCTCCCATACCCGCCGTACAGTAACTTGATACTTTCTGGAAGCCCTGTTTCTGGCTTGGATATATTTTCACACCAACTATGTATTCTTCCGCCAAGCTTCAACAATAACATTGCCAGGCTGACGGCTGCACTGCGAGCCTACGTACATTGTTCATCCGCCGACATTAACTACGTCACCTCTAAAATATTGTAATCTATGATAAATGTAAATATATATTTTATTTCATTTTATGAAAAATAACACATTATGTTCATATTTCATTGAACAATTTTCAATATTTTAGCCGCTGTACATAATATACAAGGAACTATTTCTACGACATCAATGCCAGCCCAACTTTCCTCCAACTGTAGTATCACATACGTGTTTAACTCACTTTTAAAACAATTATTACGAGCAATTTTCATACTTGCGGCCATATAACAATAAAACATAAATTTATTTATTTGTCTCACCACATTGATTTTTTTATTCGCTTGCGAAGTTGTATGTTAATAACGGAATTATTCCTAGTAATTTTTTCCAACAGTTCGTTTCTAAAAGTATCAACTTACAGTATGGCGGGTATAGTTATCGTCTTACATTATGGGTAGAACTGCTGTTGGTTGCTAATATTTACCTAATAGTCGCATTTATAAAAACTCTTCGAACGGGATACGTGTACGAATTTTGCTAGGCCTAGAAAAAAACAAAACATTATTGATAAAGAGAATGTATGATCGTTTTTACTCTAAGATAACGGTTACGCGGAAAATATAACTGGCTTTATTGGAACATGTTCAGTTGTAGTGACGGTCAACTCAAAACTAAATGGCCGCTTGCCACTCATTTAATTTGAAAAAGTTTTCTAAGTAGTTTCGAACAACTTATTTCCTCTGCTGCTCTCCTGTTGGTACCATCGAGGCCAATAATATGTGTGAATGACACGACTGATTTTTGGGTGGAATTTTGCACATGTTAACTTAGTAACTCTCGCGCAGATATTTCCGGGTATTAACATTATTTTAAAATCAAAACGCGGGTCCTTTTGAAATTCAATTATTATAGAGGCCTAGATTTTATCATATGAAATTATAAAAATGGCAATTTTAAGTTTTTGTAGATTTTGTGGTTTCAAGCCCTTGCTTTTTCTAGAAACAGTTTTAAATTTTTTACTCGAAAGTAAATCTTAAGAGCCGACGAGGGAGAAGTGAGATTTCAGGGACAACACAACAGCCATGTTCGAGCCGAGATTGTAAACCAGGACCTCTCACACAGTAGACCGGCGCCTAACCGACAATGCTACGGAGGCCAGCCGTTAACTCAAAGAAATGTCTCCACTTCTTCCTGGGAGTGTTGAAGAAAAGCCTTACTTTAACCAGAGATTTTTAGACATTAAATTGTAGATTTTTAGGAAGATTTAAATTTTTTTGAGCGTGTTCCAAAAACCATTAACTCAATGACATAGTTTTGATTTCATCGTTTTCGCGTCGAATCTAGTCCGAATTTATAAAGTTAATATTTTTGTAGTATATTTTCGAAACGATTTTCAGCTGCTTGGTTTTTTAATTTGTTAGGTTGCCTCTTAAGAGTTTATGTTATTAGCGTACGTATTGCATCTGATAGTTTTATACCGTTCTGGAATTTAGAAACATGTTTTTCGATGTGTTCAAGTCGATCAAATATGACTGCCAAATGTGCCCAACATAAAAATGTTAAAGAAATCTTATTCGACCACAAACTAAATCGTTAAAAATAATTGATTCATTAATTTGGCGTTTTATGTGTTTCCGAGCAACACATGACTTTGGTAACGGAAAAGGAGGAAGAAAGTAATCGGTGAGGAATTTGCCATGGCATGTTTTAAATAACCATCCTAGAATTCACTTAGAATTATTATTTAGTACACTTTGGGAAGCAGAATTCAGGAATGACAATTGTTTGTTTAGTTACATTAATGTTTCATATGTAATTGTGTATTATAGAGGAACGATGAGAATTGTCTAACGTTTTAAGTTATCGACCAAATGTATAATGTAAAATATTCCTTGCTTTGGCTTAACGTTTAGTGCACGCCCATTGGTTTAACGGAATGTTCTCCGAAAATGTTACTAAACTCTGTGTTTTAGTTTCAGGATAGAATTTTGACGGACAGCTTAGTTCACTGCTAGATACCAAAGCCTTTTTCATATTCGTGAAATTGGATTTTCTGGTGAAATAAATACGTTACACTACGCAATATTTCAGGTGTATATTTTAAACTTTGGACAGAATAAATATTATTTTTTCTTATTAACTTCCCAAGTCAATAGTTCATAGAAAATATATCAAATTTAATTGCACAAATCACAAACAAACGTGCGATATTCTTCCAATGACAGTTAAATTGATATCTTGAACACAACCACTTAACTGTCATTTTGAGTAAAAAAAAATTAACTCCTAAACTTGCTTTTCTAATTCTTGAATTTGTTACGACTTAAAGGTCTTGATAACAAATCCGCTATCTGTTCTTCTTTGGGACAACAGTTTACTTTTACGATACCTTCATCAACATTTTTCTTTATATTGTGATACCTCACATCGATATGTTTGCCTCGGTGATTGATGACTCCATTATTTATCAAATAAACAGCACTTTTATCATCATATTCATATCTAGTTACGCTATCACAACTTTATCAGACAATTCTCCAAAACAATTTTTAAGTAAATAACTGTTGTGTTGCTTCAGCAGTGGCAATCTTATTCATCATCAGTTTATGATATTGCTATTATAGAAGAAAAAAAGTTAAAGTAGTGATATTGGAATACGCTTTCAATACGAAGGAATCGTGTATCCAGGGTGTTGTCAAATCGTATGCCAATATATCGGGGAAACTATCTTCACATTTAGAGGAACAAGAAATGTCCTGTGGACACAGTCCGAAAAGGCACAGTATTTGCACTACAATTCGCAATAGTCTGATGTGTCGACGATATGTTTTCACACGTTTATATCAGTTTACACAGTTATCTTACTGTTTATGAATTAGTGACATAGAGTAGTGTACAATGTACAATACTGCCATACAGGTATTCCACAGCTGCAGGATCCAGCATACGATCTGAACCGTACATAATGTATTGAGAAATATAGTGCAGACATGGTGCGTTTTCGGACCAAGGTACCATATATAATTTGTATTACTCTATATGTGAGAATATTTTCCACAAAATATTGATACGTGACTTGACAACATCCTGTATAATATTTAAATCGCCAGTTCTAAGCCAGACGTTATTAACAGTTCAGGCATGATATAACATAATAAAACTTTTTTGAAGTCAAACTCTATCGTCTGGATACATCTTCATGGCATCAGTTATTTTTTAACTAGCAGGGAGGATAACATATCCACGTTATCGTACTCGCCATCACTAGACTCTGGGACCGTTATTGATATCTCGTTGCATAAGTGTTTATAACATTTCTTAAAAAAATAGATAAATTTTTATTATTGCATATTTATGAGCGCACGATTCCTCTTACAGAGTAATTACTCAAATCCTTATAAGGTTTTCGCTGTGCTAACGGTAATTGTTGGATTATATTAGGTGGCTTTGCAACTTTATTAGTGACAAGTGTATAGAAATTGACTACAGCACAACGGCAAAGTAAATAAGTAGTCCCTACTCGAGCAAGCTAAATAGACTGCGATCTGAATAAAATAAAACGATCAAACAGAACACGTAGTTTAACTGACTGAATACTTACGCTTGGCAGTAAACTATTTGGTAGACGCAAATGAAATTGTTTGTTTGAAAATACACGTATGTTATGTACATTATTGGTGCAACCAAACCTCTATGTCTTTGAATCACACCTTGAGAGTTATTTTGCACTGTTTATTAAATTAACAGTGCTTACAAGCTTATTTAATAATGATTTTATTAATGTAATGTACCATACAAACAATGACACTAAAAATGAAAAAAAAAAAAATCATATACATATGTGTGTTAATGTGTGTCTGTGTGAGGTTTAGGTGTGTGTGTGTGTTGGTGTGTGCGTGTGTATGTGTGTAGAACTTTGTTCCAATCACATTGCAACTAGGATGTGCCAAACAATAGCTATTAATTTCAGCGATTGCTTATGTATGATCTTTAAATTTAAGTTCCCAGGTTCGATGCTCGGTACTACCTTATATTTTGTAATGCATTAGAACGAAACGCTATCAGTCCTTGCATCAACCAAATTACTAACTTTTAGGCGACAAAATAGATTCAATAAAAGTATTTGTTTCCGCGAGAATAATATCTAATTTGCAATATAGAAACAAATTATTTTGTTACACCAAGCAAGAAATGTTTTTATTCACTCAACTTAAACAACCGCTCAGTATGTAAGCGAAGTTTATTCAAGGCTGTATGCCTTGTGCGGTAAATGTGGATGTGATGTGGTGGGACAAACCAGTTTCGTTCAGGAAAGTCCTTCCCTCCCCATGACGATAATATACTTAGTAAAACTAGGCTGATATACCTCGGATCCTAAACTCGTGAGGATTTCGGAAAGGGCCCAAATCGTAAACACTATGAATTTTCAGAAGCTCTTTGTCTTGCAGATCACTAGGATTTTAATGAACGCCTGTGATGTTGTTCAGGGTTTAAATTTAACGTAAATAAAAAAAACATATTTTACACCTGATAAATATTTTACTAAATGCGACGTCCACAGTTCACTGCTTGCAAGTTATTTTATTTATATCTACACATAATAACTGTTTCCTGCTTTCTTCAGCGATATTTTGAAAACAGATCGTTAAGTTTGACATTGTGATGGTTTAGGTAATATTAACTTTTTAATTTTTCTTTTTTTGCTTTAAATGACGACTTTCATATACTAACCGCTGCTTACTCTCGAGACTATCAGGTGAACATCTGATATCTGGGAAACTTCACTCAAGTTACATTTTGAACACATTAAGCGGTCATTTTGGCTTACCTACCCTGCCCTCGTGAGCTATTGAAAACGCGTATTAAAAACAAAGGGCCACGGAAAATAATATGCTCATATACACATTTACATGTAGTTTAATTTATGGCCCCTGCTTTCTCTCTAATAAATGTGAAGTAGGTCAAATAAAACAAAATTACCAAACGAATAGGCATTTTAGTTTTACTGATTTTCGAACTTTCACAAACTACAAAGTAACATAAAGAAATCACCTAATGCACTGATTATTATATAACGGTTTTTTGCGCATTAGGTTATTTCTTTATGCTACATTGTAGTTGGTGAAGGTTCGTAAATCAGTAACAATTAAATTTCGGTATGTCGATTTACGAAATTTGTAGGATATATTTCTTTCGATGAAAGTATCAACAGAGTAAATGTGTACATGTAGATCCGTATTCTACACAAATATAAAACTTTTAAGTAATCCCTGGGTGTGTATGCCCGTGTCTGGAATATTGTGAACAGTTGCTCATTCATCACCACAGACTAAATTGTAATACAGACGTGAAATTACATGGCGTCTAATTTACTACGGACGAACTTGGACGCTTATTGGCTGCTGTTGATACCAGCCTCGTGTATGTTTGGTTCCCGCATGTTACGACAGGTTTTGTTACTAGCAGTGCCGCGCATAACGCCGATTGGCGGTAGAAGTTTCCACCATGTTGCTGCAGCCAAGCCAATTTTATTGCGTGTGTGACTGAGTTGGCCGTCCTGCCGTCTGTTTCACTTCTGAAGTCCCAAATATTGGGGGCCGTGGTGGTCGAGGGTTTAGGCCTCTTGCCTGACTTCTAAGATATCTTGGTTCGATCTCTGGGGGGAGACGTGGTGGAAGATGCCGTTGGCCTGTTGGTTTTCTCGGGAAACTCCCGCTTCCCTCGTCTTTCTCATTCCATCGCTGCTTCAATCTCACCTCACCTGAACCAATCTTCGGACTGGCTTCGGGCTGGAGGGCGACAGGCATTGGCGGATGTATCAACATTATGTAGCGAAAGTACGACCAGTCGCCTCAAGGAAACTGGAGTTTTGATCTATGATGATCCAAGTATATTTAATGTGTCCTACTTGCATGTAAGTTATTTTTTATGTCCTGTAATATAGTTAACAACCGCACTTTTGAGATGACTGGTCATTTTTAGAATCCGTAAAGTCATAAGCCCCCCCCCCCCCAAATACGATTCTAAATCCGCCACTGGCGACAGGCATGTCTCGCTAGTCGAGTAGCCGGCCCACAGGGTCAGAAGGCTGGAACACGTAGTGGATTTTATTACATCCCTAAATATTGAGTGTCGTCGCTCTCACCTCCAGCGAGCAGTTCCAGCTTATCGTCGGCAGGATCCAGGAGGAATTCTTCCCTGAGACCACCGATCTCACTCATCTTCACCGGAGTTCCCTCGTGGAACCTGCTTGCCATGTCGCTGGAGTGTTGAGACCTGGGTACTGCAAGGACTGAGACCGTCCCAATGTCGCGTTTCTGCTGTCGACACTTCTCGCGGGCGGCGGGAACTAGTTTTGAAGTACTGTCTTCGCTGGCAAGAGGGGAGGGCACGAATCCCCTCCAACAACCCCACCACTCTTTCATTCTCTCCTCCCAGCCTACCGCAATATCTCTACATGTCCCCTAACGACCTCTACATCGCAAATATTCATTCCCAGATAAGCTAATTCCCTCCGAGTCACGCACAAGGTTACAATATATTTTTTAATTATTTACAGTTCGTCGAGAGTAGCATTTACGCCCCTGTGACACGCGACGTACATTATCGCTGACTGAATTATCTGACTGGTGGTAACTGCTGTTGTTAAGGAATTAGCATGAGCTACGACATTGCAAGATTTCTTTTTGAACGTGTATACATTTTTACTATGCTATTCATAGACTTACCCGTTCCCGTACCGAACTAGCGTAGCTAAGAACTAGCCTTCTCATTTAATAATCAGACAGTTGACAGAATATCGCAATATGTGGTTTATGTAATGTTCCTCAAGGTTATTCTACTAACGTTTGTTTGCTTTATTGACCCACTACCTCCTACAATGTTTAACACCAGTTTATGAAGTATCCAACCCACAGTAGCGTTTAATTTCTGCTTTGTTAGAGTACTTATAGCAGGGTTCTGAGATGCACATGTGTCCTCTAGTACGATTTAGGTTAAGGAGTGTGTAGGGAACCACGTTAAGCGCGCAAGTACATACTCGCTCGGACATACAGTACCATTGTACAGATATATGGCAAAGACCGATCAAGTAATGTACTTTACTGCGACATAATTAAAAACTGTAAAATACGTATTACGTATATTAGAAGGTTAAAAATATTGTACTTCAACAATTTAAGAATCAAGTTGGTCACATTTGCGATTGTAGTGACGATTTTTTGGCAGCACTTAACATCTACGTCTTAAGAGGGCATGGTACATAATTCAACACTAAAAGCGTTAATCTATAACTGTAGGTTTCTTGAAGCCAATCTGCGAAAATTTAACAATAGCAATCATAGATCGCAGGCTTTCGCGGCCGTTGACTGCATTTTCTTGGCTTGAGGGTGTGAGCCGCGTCTGAAGATCTTCAGACGCGGCTCACACCCACAAGCCAAGAAAATGCAATAGCAATCATAGACAATAGTTTTAATCAACGTTTTAAACAAAATTGTTTCCAGCGTTGCGAACTTCTGAGGTACAATCTCTGACGCCGGAACCTCGTGCATTTAACTGCGACGCAAGAGATCACGCATAACGAATTAGTAATTCTGGATAAATATTTACTCATAAAAATGGCAAACACCATTATCTAGGATTGTCATTGAGTATTTAATCCGCATTGGCGTAGAAATCAATTAATGTTTTCAGCGTTTATTTATGTACCACACACTCTAAGCGCTGATAAGATGTGACGGAATGAAGGGGCGGGGGAAACGGGAGATCCTAGGGAAAACCCGCCGACCAGTGGCATCGTCAGGGACGATTCCCTCATGCGAAAATCCGGGGACTGAGTCCCCCGGGAATCGAACCCGGAGGCTTTGGTAAGAAGCAAGTGCTCTAGTCACTGCGCCTACCACGGTACCATTAGCTTAAAGATCCTATGATGGTGGTAACTGCAAAAAAGTACTTTTTTAAGCGTTTAAACCCTTTTATCAACGTTATTTGTTTTTTGATAAGATCACATCAACTTCTGTATCGCTACAAATAACCTGTAAATAACTGATATCATGTTAAGTACCGCACCTGGAAAGTCCTCAATTCCTAGCTGAATGATTACCAAGTACGTCATCTGATTACCTGACCTATCAACATTTATTTTATTTCCTACAGTTCCTGTTGTAAAATACACATAGCTAACAAAAAACGCGACGAGAGAAAGAAAGCGAGGTATTATGATCAATACACATTATTCAGTCCATATTATCACAATGAACATTTTATATGAACATTTACGCACGGGTTTCATGCTTTTTGACAGGGAATACTTTTGTCGAAGTATATTAACATTAAAAAATAAATTGCATTTTATTTAGTCCAGTTTTGTACCCATTTATGAGTTACATAATATACACGATGTTCAAAATAACACTGATCAAAGAAATAGGGAAGATAAAGGAGACAAATGTAAATATATTTCACCAGATAACCTTGTGTCGGAAACAATTAGTTAAGGAGTAATGAGTATTCAGGGGCATCAAGTGTTATTGAAAAGACGCCAATGGCAACTGTTTACAGTACTCTAATTTTTTATCAACGTTACGATAAATGTTCAAAATAAGCAGCATCAACCTCATCGCAGAGCCGATATCGACGTAGCAAGAAGTCCCATGTTCGCTGAAAGATGCGTGGTGCGTATTGCATATGTGTGGTCGCCACAAGACTCCGTACAAACAATTCCTCCTCCGAGTTGACAGGGCTAGAATACACTTCAGTTTTCACGTAGTCCTAGAGGAAAGACCCCAATAAGGTGAGGTCCGGCGATCGAATGTGTGTGGCTGACACAAACAAACACAGCACAACCCACGCATCTTCCAGCGAACACGTGACATCCTGCTACATCGACACCGGATCTGCATGGAGGTTAATGCTGCTGATTTTGAACGTTTACTATAACATTGCTCAAGAAATAAATTACAGTAAACAATTAACGTCGTCGTCTTCTCAATCACACCCGATACCCTTAAATACCCATTACTCGTAAACTATTTATTTTCGACACGTAGTTATCTGGCCAAATTTATTTGTATTTGTATCCTTCAACTTCTCTATCAATTTAGACGTTGAATTTTTGAACATCCTGTATTATTAGGGCAAACTATTTTACATCCACATATTTAAGTTTTTGGTTCGTAGTTAATCGATAACGTTAAAATATATCAAGTTGTTCTGTTCAATTGACACAGCTTATGTCAGGATGCTAATTCACGGTCGAAATGAGAGAGATTTTAAGTTGTTTACTGCGAGATCATGAGTTGTAGTGAAGAAGACACGAAGTGATTGTAAAGGAAACGCGGAACGGAAAGGACGCGGAAACAGGAATGTCCCTAGAAAACCCGTTGGCTATTGGCAGTGTTCGTAGCGTTCCCCAACGCAAAAATCGGGGGCGATCTTAAGTAGAGATTAGGCCTGTTCTACAATGTCTCAAATAATAATTGCAAATACAGTGCACGAACCTGTATTTAACCTTTAACCGTTAAAACTCAACGTGTAAGAGTATTGTAAACGAAAACGGTGGCGAATAGAAAAATGCTCAATTGCAAGATTACTTAAAATTTCGGAAATAACCAACTTACTTGCTTTTCCGCATGCCTACCAGTGTCCGCTTGCGTCCCATTGTAGAACACACTCGGAGTGTCTTACGTTTGCGTTTTTTGTGATACGTATGCGCTTGCATCTGACTGTAGAACGGGCCTTACGCATCCGTTTTCTTACGCTTCCGTTTCACTATTAGACGGGACCTACGGCCCTTTCACACGATCAAATTTTGTTTCAATTTTCTATCAAATTGATTCAATTCAATCTCTTGAATGATGTTGGACACCATGTGACGTCATGACCTCGGCCATTTTGTCTTTCAATTTTTTAAACGTCGTGAATTTAGTCAAAGATCTACGTTTCGAACATGTTTGAAATTTTCTTGAATCAAAATATGTTAGAATGGAGTAGAGTTTTTTTACAGTATTAATTCAAATAAATTATTGCTTGAGTTCTGTATGTGAATTTAACCACATTGAAAACAAAACTGAGCGGTTATTATTTTTAATAATGCATACAAAATTAATAAGAAATGTTGTGGTAGCTGAACCAAATATTTTTGAGTCGTGCAATGTACGTAGATAACCGTAAAATAGGTACATAATTTGTTTACAAATCGTGTGATAAATTTTAAAGTGGTCCCTTCAATCTTTGTTGAAAAACATTTCCTGAACCGACGTGCGATTCAATAAACCGTATTCAAAAAATTGAATTCAATAAATATTTTTGATCGTGTGAAAGAGCCTTTAGGGAAATATGCAGATACGAGCATGACGAATGCTTAACGGCAAGGTGTGTGAGGCCTTGGGACGGAATGGAAATAGACAATTCGCCAAATTAATACGTGAAAAAAGTTGTCGGTTACCATAGCAACGTATATAATGTGAATGTGGGTAATCCAACCATAACCGTGTTTCTCAGTATACTGACAGGAACAGCTGACTACACTCCACCATTGCGATACGTCAAAAACGTGTTGGTTACCATATGAACGTGTATAATGTGGCTGTGGTTTGTCCAACCATAACCTCGTTTCTCAATTCACCTACGGGAACAACTGTTGCACTCCGCCATATTGATATGTCAAAAACGGCGTTAGTTACCATAGCAACGTGTATAATGTGGCTGTGGATAATACAAACATAACCTCGTTTCTCAGTACACGTACAGGAACAGCTGATTGCACTCCGTCATATTGTTTGGTAAAAATAGTTGTTGGTTCCCTTAGCAATGTGTATAATGCATGGAGGTATTAGTCTATGGAGTGGAAGCCTTTGAACAAATTTGAAGCCGGCCAACAGACAAGGATAGAGCTAGTGGTGGCAGAAACATGTAAACATAGCATTGAGCTGAATGAAAATATTTTAGTTTTTTGTTAACTACACATTATGGTGAAAGTTTGTGCAGTTCTTGGCCTTACAAACAAATGCGATCGTTGCGGAGGATTATCTTTGTACAGGTAAGAAACTTTTATTTAAATTCATCAAGTTTATAAAGTACATACACACAGAGAGAGCTAATTAGGTTTTTTTATATTTCTGAAGCAGTTGTAAACTGTTGTGTATGATTCAAATAAAGAATTGGCGCGAATTTTTGTAAAAAAAATTACATAATTACATTGCTTTCTGCTATTGTTTTGCCACCCGAAATATGGCGACTCATGGAAAATAACGTCCTGCGCACGCGTAGTTCGAAAATGATCGGCTTCACACGATTACTATTGAAATGTGCGGCAGATGTCACTCCATAGGCCTTCGTGGTATAATGTGGCTGGGGATAGTCCAACCATAACGTCGTTCCACAACACACATGCAGGACAGCTGATTGCACTTCGCCATATTGATACATGAATAAACGAAGGTCGTGTCTGAAAAGACTATTAAGGTTATTAAATCTACCACGTGACCAAGTTAGTGCAGTAAACATTTGGGGATTTAGGATGTACAATTTACTGAGGTGAATTAGCACGCTATATTCCCAAACAGCTCCGTTAATTTGTCGACTGTTGTTTACTAACATTTGATGCTCCGTGTTTCGGCTGAGTGACATAAAGGCTACATATCCATTACAAACAGTAATAATGTAAATAAAAAGCCCATGGGGTTATTTTGTATACAGCAAACAACTTTTTACTATAAAAGTAATTTCGCATTTTGTAAGTAAATACCCCATATAACCAAATAAATACGTAAAATTCGTATTACGGGACGTAAAAAACTGAATTTTTAACATAAAATAGCGAATAGAAAATTCATTCAACAGTGAAAAGTGAAAAATAAACCAATAAACATCGAAATTACAAGTATCTTGTACCCAACTTTGCAGCACGCAGAGCTGTTTTATGACGTTCGAGTTTAGCCACCCTGAATTCCCAAACCGTATAAACGTGATAGGTTAGTTTCAGATACGGCTAAAGTCATCAAAACCTCAGAATAGGCTGCACCTAAAGTCGGATTGAGAACCACACTTAACATACGTACGTAGGTACGCATATACGTAACGTTTCTGGGATTGGATTCAGAACTACAAATAATCTGTACGTGTTCAAAAGTTGTTTTGGTGATTGAAAAATGTTGGCAGTACCAATTTTTTAGTCGTCAATTGTTTTGCAACGGAAGATATAATACAATTTACGACAAAAGCAGGACGTAAAGGAAAAAAAAACTTTTAAAAATTAAATTTAGTTTTACGTTCGTACATCTACTTTTAAGATGGATTCAAAACCCCTAGATAGAGTAAGTAATGAACGAAATACAACGTTGATCAACTCTGTTACGTAAGTACGCACGCTACGAGAGGTTGTGAATGCTTGCATGCAACCTCAGTGTTTCTACTTTTACACATATGTACGTAAGTTCGCTATGTGGGGGTTGTGGATTCAACTTGTTGCTGCATCTGTTTTTTCTCTCATCTGACCTAAAGCGGACCCGGATAGCAGTATTAAGGGCCCTCCCTAGATATGCTGCGTTTGTGTGTGTGTGAGGCAGGAGCGATAAGGTTGCCACTAACCGACGTACGTAATGTATTATCGCCTCTCCGCGCAAGCCACTCAGATGTCGTGCAGTGCTTTACTATTAACCTTTTCCCTATGGGACTTTAAGTGTGATCCCGTTATTTTATGTATGGATAGCATAGTCCAAAGTTTAACGTTTGATTCTGTAGCTGTGGTTTTCGAATCCGGTTGTACATTTTCTACATACGGGAATCTGGAAAACCCATTTTTGGGGATTTTGAGGGCCTGGAAATTATGTTTCTAATTAACGTGACGAATAAATAAAACTATAGCGATATAGTTTGAGGTGTGTGTTCTTTTCGTAGATAAACAAATATAATTTTCGTTGAACAGTTTCGTCAAAAACATAATAGCTGTAACTCACTGCTACGCGTTTGAAGCACAAGTAGGGAAATACCTCAAGAAGCAAGTATGAGAGTCTTGGTGGCAATAATGGAATCACTTTCTTATTTCTGTCAATGAAGACCACAGTTTATTTTGTCTTGCTTGGCTTACTAGTTATCAACCCTCGGCTGGGACACATACACATATGATAAACCGCAATAGATACCAGCTCCGGTCGGTTTATTTATCAGCGCTGACGTTAGTATTCCACTGTCGTTAGTAAATATGACGATGGCAACTTTACGTCAAGTTTCAACAGAGGCATGCTGAATTGCGAGTTTATTTACTTGCATGTTCACTCTGATGATTGTAAATCACCCTGTCAATACTAAGCTAAATGTGCTTGTTTTGAATATCAGTCTTGTGTGGAAATGAAATAATAAAATTGAAGTTGATGTAGCTCGTTGGAAATATGGTGATTCAAAAATTGTGTTATATGCGTATATTATGTACGTATGTATGTGTGTATGTATGTATGTATGTATGTATACATGTATGTGTGTATGTGTGTATGTATGTGTGTATGCATGTATGTGTGTGTATGTCTATATGTATGCATGCATATATATATATATATATATATATATATATATATATATAGATGTGTGTGTGTACGTGTGTGTGTACGTATAACAGAATGTTTGAATCACCATATTTCCAACAAGCTACACCAACATCAATTTTATTATTTTATTTCCACACAAGACTGACATTTAAAACAAGCACATTTAGCTTAGTATTGACAGGGTGATTTACAATAATCAGCGTGAATATGCAAATAAATAAACTCGCAATTCAGCGCGCCTGTGTTGTAACTTGATGCAAAGTTGCCTTCGTCGTATTTATATATTATCGTCATATTTATATACACGATGTATAAAAATCACACACATCCACACACACTTGTGCATTGTGTCACATGTTACTCCTTATAAAATTACAGTTGTTAGAAAGTTATTCTATTTTAAATTGTGTAAATTTACTGTCGAAAATGTTGTGCTCTTTGTAACGGCAATTGCCATTCTTCTTCGGTAAAATTCGTTTGAAAAGACTATCATCGGTCATGCCAACTGCGTAAAACAATACTCTGTCTTCACGATATCAACAGTTTTATACCTTGTGTTAGACTGTACAGGTCCAAATCGGCATCCAGTAAAATGCATGAGCCAATTCATATAATAC
Organism: Medauroidea extradentata; assembly: GCA_003012365.1. Classification (NCBI taxonomy): domain Eukaryota; kingdom Metazoa; phylum Arthropoda; class Insecta; order Phasmatodea; family Phasmatidae; genus Medauroidea; species Medauroidea extradentata. The sequence goes on along the minus strand of PNEQ01100032.1, from coordinate 1,487 downwards.
ACTAAGGGCCAGTTTCACCAACGAAGTTTAACTTCGCTTCAAAGCGAGATTAACAAAACTCGATGAAGAGCTAAACCTGAGTTTAAGCTAGAGGTGCGTTCCACCAACAACACAGCGAGTTTAAGTTACCAAAGATTAGTAAAAATTGGCTGCACGATGGGTTGTGTGAGCTGAGTTGACTTAATTGTGTCGGAAATACCCGAACACTTGTCGGAAATTGCCGAATGTGTGTTTGTGAATTATTTCATTTGGAAACTTTGTTACAACGTTCTTGAGGGGAAAGAGGGAATGTTTGCATCATACTATCTAGGGGTGGGAAACTTTGGAGCAAAGTCAGAAAGAAAGACCAGGGGAAGATAATCCAACAAATATAATTTACATTATTTAATTGCTGTAAATGCAAATGTATATCTATACACAATTGTTTAATTATTTTCTTGTCTGTATATTTTTTGCTAACCTGAAAGTATCAGACCAGACGTTAAACAGAATCTCATACACTGTAAAAAATGTTTTGTACTTTTACAAAGAAAATCATTGGAAACCCAGTTGCCAAAGAAATTCCTTGTAAAACTACACTGGTTGTCCTTGTAATAAAATACAAAGTCAATGTTTGTAAACTTACAAGGAATAACCTTGTAGTTGTACTTTCAATACGAAAAAAAAATTAAATGCTCATTGTACTTCATAAATAATACTGAACGTATTTATCAAATAACTTTGAATAAAGGACGCTTACACGAAATTATTTTGAAAATAAAAAAATTAGGAGGTGGTAAGCGTCAAACCATTCTGCCCGCTCGTAGAATCTACGGACCTTACCTGTAGACCATTGTGACTTCCGTAGTAACGGTGTATGTATCAATATAAGTGAATGGACCGATTGTTTTGACAAGCGGAAATGCATTTGGAAGTCTGTATCATCATACTCATCAAAATAATGATTCCTTTCTCTAATCCGATGAAGCAGATACACAGGAATAAAGTTTTCATCGTCTGTATTGTCTTCAAATACCGAATTATACAGTGCTCGCGCCATTTTATTATGAACTTAAGCGAGATTAGTGACGTTACCCGGCCAAAATCGTGCAGTTAAAAGTTAATCTCGCTTAAGACGAGAAAATCGAGTTTAACTGCTCGGTGAAACCCAAAACATGTGTAATCGAGATTAAGTACCGAGTAATCTAGATTAAATCGCTTAAACTTGGTTGGTGAACCCGGTCCTAAGACAGAGAAATTTAGTTTAAATATCCGGCGAGGAATATTAAATTTTTATATCCTAAATTAATAAATACTGTTGCGTGCCATGTTCCTGGAGGCCAGTGGTCGGCGGCTGTTTCGTAACACCTTGAGGGCTGGCCGATGACTCAAAGCCCGGGTGGCTCATAGTGGGAAAACCGCCGACACTACGTCATAGATACCTGTCCCAACTGCGCCTTAACCCTTCGAGGGCTGCCGACGTGACTGCCAGCACATCCGAAACATGA
>PNEQ01100022.1:0-21579 GCA_003012365.1 Medauroidea extradentata | reverse complement strand
CTGTATGCAAAACTGAATTTGTGCTATATGATAGAAGTGAGCCATCTTGTGAAACCTATTTGTTTTTAGGTAAGAATGTGAGTAATTTGTGTTCTTCAAACATTGTGAAATTGACAAAACCCTTTTTGAAAAGAGCTCATTATACTTGGTTGTTTGCAGTAACTGATCCCCTAGATATTACCTTTGTGTGCAGAAGTACCAAGCTGACATTGCCTCCCATAACGAAAACAATATTTGGTACTGGAATGATTGAGAATTCTTCTCACTGTGATTTGATATCTAACCGTTTTAAAGCTCTTGCTACAGTCAATGATGTAATATATTTGAATGTCACTTATCCTATTTTACATGTACCAGAATTTCAGTTTAATGTCAATCCAGAAAAAGTATTTGGTTGGTTACCAGTAAATTTAACTATAGATAAAGCTATGTTGTCTGAAATTGACGAGTATTTACAGAGAAATGAATACAGTGTACCATATAGTCAGATCATGCACACTGTAAATAAGCCTGAAGCCAGTGTAGCTGATGTTCTTAGTGTTCTTAATGTTTGTTTAGTGTGTATTCTCAGTATTACTATAGTTGTTCTAGTGATCGTGTTTAAGAAATGCTACTTGGTTAAGCTCATGAATAACAGTTCTACGGACTTGAAAGGCGTAACAGCCTCTGAGGTAAAAGTTGTGTGGCCTAGTGCCAGTGAGCCAAGTTCAGCAGCTCAACAGTAGTCTTGATTCATTTGTGTTTTTACTTGTATTTGAGTTGTGTATCTATATGTTTACGTTGAGTGTCGCTGTGGGCTCCACTCTTCAAAAAGGAGGGTGATTGTAAGGGACTGTAAGTAATTGTGGACACCCAGTGTGTAGTTTAGTTCGCTACACCCAGTAGCTCGCCGCATGCTATTGGCTAGTTGTTGTCAGGCGTCAGCCGCGTGCTAGCCGGCCCGCCCCCACCGCGCTCAGAGCGCGAGGCAGTTCGTAGTTAGCAGCCCGCGATGCATGACGTGTTGTAAGAGTGTTCAGTCATACGCCCGCGCAGTAAGACGTGCTGTGATGTCAGTTGCTAGTTAGCAGTCCGAGCAGTAGTCATACGTGTCTTTAGTACTAGCATGGCAAGTGTGGTAAGACGTCCGCGTGTATAAACGCAGGCGCGCAGTAATAAGAGCACGAGTACTAGAGACGCATGTAGACTAGAGACCTAAGCATGGGCCGCCGGCGAGCACGCGTGAGTGCCCCACAGCGACGTCACCCTTGCTGTATAGTGTGTGGGACATTAGAATGTCAATAAATGGGTGAGACGCGCACCGTAACGTATAACGATCTTGTTAATTGTGACACCCGACATACCCACATTCAGGCCTTCTACCATCACGGGCCTAGAGACGACATAATCAGGTGTCTGCACTGTCCAGAGCAGTGCTCGAAATCCCGTGTAACGCCCTATATTAAATAAGGGGCAGTTACATATATATATATATATATATATATATATATATACTAGTATTAAAGGTAACAAATAAAATCTATGTTTATGTTTACTGTATATATTTCTATTTTCATATATATTGTTAGTATTAACGGTAACAAATACCATTTATGTCAATATATACAATAAATAACTTGACACAGAGAGTTAACGCCCTTGAAAACGAAAATAAAACGATGAGCTGATTACTAGCAGAATCTCGAAATCGACCCCAAAACTTAAAATCGCTCTGACTTTTGACTGCGTGAAGATAAATGAATAAAAGAGTACATTCTTGAAGGAAATTCAATTATCAACTTTATTTCCCGTGAGTATCGTGTAAAGTGGAAGGGAAAAGATACAGAAAGGAAAGTTTGGTGAAAAAAGTGAGGTACTACAAAATGTTCTGCAATTTTTCCATTTTCGCTGGCTCATATCTTGAAAATGGTGACTCATAGAGAAAAATGTTACAGTACGTTTATGTGGCAAATATGATAAGCTTTATTTTTATAAAGTATAACATTTTCTGTGCGATGCACAGTTTTCGGTATGTGTGCAAAAAAAGCTTCTGACCCTCCCCCCACCACCACGACAACGGAAACCGATGGGACTTTATTACGCGTTGTTCAAGGGACCTATCCTCGCACATTCCTGAAAATTTTGGAACTACATGATTTAATGCAGCAAAACCGTATTTTTTGGTCTTATTTGACTGGACTATAAAGAAACGAAATATCATGGCGTTGCCTTTGGGCGTCAGCGTACTCGTCGGTTATACGCTGCAAGAAGCTCTATATATGGATATTGGATTTGAATGGCCACTGCAATCTGGTCAGAGTCTATGAGTTGGACCACGTTTTGACTTGTTTGTCCGCCACTGTGAATGTTTTTTTTTCCCCCGCTATATTGTTTGTTTGTGCGGCTAGAGTGCGCTATTGTTGTTTCATTGTTCCACGCTTGTATTGTTACGTATTGAGTGACTAACATCTACGTAGTTTGATATGTTCACAGGCAACAAGGTGCAGGGCTACGAACCAGGGTTGCTGTTTCCTAGCCCACAGCCGCCATCTTGGTTATCACACTCTTCCTAAATTCCAGAAAACTCGAGAAATAAAAAAGTACCAAATTACCAAACCATTTTAAAATTCCAAAAATTCCAACCGTACAAATTTACAAAAGTACGCACATTTTTAAAAAATTGAAATCGTGTTTCAAGAATGAAACATTTCCGCCTTATACACTATATTATTTTCCATATCGCCTGCCATTTTGATGTTATCCGCACTTATGTTTTGACTGTTTTTTTTGTATATGATACTGAATGTTGCCATTTTGGAATCAGTAATTATTTTTCTTTGCCCTACAGTCATTCGTTTATGCTACACGAAGCAGTCCTATTGAATGTTTTGTTGACTACGTAGGCATTTAACTACGCGTAGTGTGCGGTTATGATTCGTGTCAATGTCTTACACTACCCTGAATGTTTTTATGAATATTGTCTCTCTCTCTCTCTCTCTCTCTCTCTCTCTCTCTCTCTCTCTCTCTCTCTCCAGCATCGCTTTCTGAACCTATAGCGTTATGTTGCGTTCGTATGATGTCATGTATCACAAAAATAATAATTAATACTCGTTATATCAACTTGCAATTCGGAACTCAAAATTGTGAATATGCACGTCATCTCTGAAAATGCCTCGCACTGTCAGTCACGTAGGCCTACTTGAAACATTCTATATATCTTGCCTGCACATACTATGTGGTTCAATATTTCGTACCACGAAATATTTTTTTGTTTAGTTTATTTTGTACGTATCTCTCTTTAAATGTAATGTGGGAACACTAGTTGTTCGGATCATAGAGTCCTGAGAAGAATAGTCGACAGGAACAATAATACAGGTTTGTTAAGTCATATACGCACGTTATAGGTAACCAGAGTACACATTACAAATATTAACTTCAGTAACAAAACGAACAGAAATTTGTGTAAATGTATGTTGATCAAGTTAGGAGTAAACTTGCAGTCCATATTAAATTCACAAAATGTTAACAAAAATACTGACAAGCTTCAACAAGTGATTCGTTGTGTAAATGTAACGATCGTCGCGTGCATAAAGGCGACGTTACAAGTGGCAAGCGAGGTACAGTAGTTCTTATCACCTCATACGCTCCTAGGCTACGGTTGCCCTCCTCGTGTTCTGACTACACAACACTTAATTAAGGCAGCGATACATTTGTAGATTACTGTTACAGCACATTGTATCAATAATATCTCGATATAACTAAACCTTCACTGGCGCGAATTAATCTACTTCCGCTTAAATGAATCATTTTCTATATTCATTCAAATATACATTTAAATATTCATAACAAGCAAACATGACAGCACAATTTACACTTTATCTATGAAATCTTTATTCTAGTAAATCGTTTATTTCCGAGACAAGGGAATGCACACGAGTGCTTACTTGGTAGTCAGCGCTTAACACCGAGGTATTTAGCGCTGGCGAGGGGCGACATGAGGTGAGTATGGAGCAGCGCCGGAATGAAAGGGGGGACGGGGACGGGAGATCCCCGAGAAAATCCGAGGGGTACCCAAATATTTAGTGAAATAAATACATGGCAACTCGTGCGTTCACCCGCGAAGGTTCCTGCAGGAAAATAATATTTGGTGGTGGGGGCGTCGCTGCCATCACGGTCACCGTCACATTGTGCTATCACAGTCAGTTTCTTCTGAAACACGATGTAGGGATGCTTCAGAATTTATAAAATCTGTTTTCTTAGACTGATGTGACTCCAAAAATATCTCCCGTGTTCGTAAGTCACAAAACAAATAGCCTGTGCTGCTATCCACAAATGTAGCTTTACCGCTCAAGTCCCAATACACAAGATTGCTACGGAAACACTGGGCGAGACATAGAAGTTACCATTTAACTGTTCACTTGCAACATGATGTTTAACTGGCAACATGATGTTTGGCTCTATATTCTTGGCGTTATCGTCCTATACAGCTGGCGTATGAACATTGTTGCAGCGTGTTAGGATAAAGTTTTCTAAGAGATACTACTATACATGTGTTTAATATCTTTATCTATGAAAAGAAAACACATTTAAAACTATGCTTCTCTATTTTTGTTTTTAGATATCATGCATAGAAACATGGTCACGGGCTACGTCAGACTGCTGTCACGTGACAACTACAAACCGGAACCGTATGCGCTGCACTTTACTATGCACTTTCCATACATAAAACAATACGGCCACCGCTTAGTCCCATAGGAAAAAGCCAACTATGGAAACACTGCACACCGTGTTCACGCCCTGTGCATAAAGGCGACACAGTTGTTAACGCACGAGCAAACCTAGACCTTATTGCCTGCCTGTTTCCATACCTCAGGCGTGGCAAGTAGCGCCTGCTGTATAGGGCTCTTAACATGGAAAGAAATAGGAAGTTTCTTACGAGGAGTTGTTGCCCTTGCGAATGACGTTGTATATATATTCGTCCCGAGGGAAGGGCATTCCCTGTTGCATTTTTTCCTCGCATGTCCTTTGGGCACTGAACATATTTGAATGAATATAATATTTTATCAAATTTAGTTATTTTTATACAATACGTTATTTTGAAACTTAATTATGGTCCTAGAATGAAGCAATTAGGAACTGATACAGATTAATTTATAATATATGTAAAATGAGTAAAAGTGAGTAAAAATTATGAAGGTATATTTTATGTAAGTGATTTTTATAGATAATTTTACGATTGAAATATTACAGTCTGACTAAAATAAAGCAAAAATTCCTGGTAAATTTAAAGAGAATTTTGTGGTTTGAGAACAAAAATTTACTCTTTTAAGACTGAAATTAGTGAACAGAAGGTATGTAAAGGAATAAAAAATTGATTGTAAAAGTAATTAAATTTAGTGTCTTTTAAACATGTATTCATAAATTAGAAGCAAAACGTAAAATATAACTAACATAAAAACTTAATACAACCAAAGAAACCAAAATTTCTTGTGACAGTAAATTATACATTTTATTTGTATTTACAAGATCATACAATTGTTAAACTCGCTTATGGAAATTATAAGATTTAAAAAAACGTAATCTAACCTAGCATAACCAAAAACTATTTAAATAACATATTTAAATTAGGTTTGTAAAATAAATAAATACGAAATAATTTTATTAATATTGTAAAATATTAATACAAATAATTTTGTATTAAATAAAAAAAATCAAACTGAGCAAGTTTCAACATTCATCACTTGTGATGATGATAAATTAATAGCAAAAATATACAATAAATATAAGTATCGTACGTTACTAACATAATGATTTAAAAATTATAGCAAATTTGATGTTTCATCACATGTTCAAGCAATTAGTAAAAAATTTAACTTTGGATATAATGATTACGGTAAAATAACAAACGACCATACAGAGCTCAAAGAATTTACACAATCTAACGTAAATGTCATTGAAGCAGTTTTTACATTTAATACAAAAAATACAGATGAATTAAAGAAAAAAGGACAAAAAGTAGCTGAAAGAAATTATATGTATTTTAGAGGATGATATATTTTTTTCATGTTCTTAGTGCTTATCTATTTCAAAAACAACGATGTTGAAGAAACACGACAAAGTATTGAATAAGGGTTTGAACTAAATTAAAATATATTAATGAATAGTAACATGTTGTTAAAATCATGTAGAACATTTAATGAGAATGAGAAACAAAATTTTTACGGTCAATATTCATCACATTTTAAATTTTTTTACTATAAAAATATTCAAATTGCTGTAAATTGTACTAAGGTGAAGATTTTATTTCTAGCATAAATTACATTAAACAAAATAGCTAATGTTTTTACGGTAATTTAGGTTGAAAATAATAATTTTGAGTTAACCCTTCCCTGAAACATGCATATACAATACTACTCACTAACGTAACATTAAATAATGTTACAGGCCATTCACGATAAAGTGAGCACTGCATAAATTTTTTTTCATCTGCTTTGCAACCATCTTTATATTATTTTTAGTATGAAAACTTCTGTGTAACTAAAAACCAGTATAAAGGTTTCAACACTATATTGGTTATATAAAATATATATTTATTTTCTTATAAGTTATGCTGAGTGCTCAGTTTATAGTGTGGTTATATCTTTTAAACTTAAAATTATAAGCGGCATAATTTGATTCCTCCTTTTAAATTATATTATTTTCATCTATTTCGAGAGGATGATAAATTATCCTCACAATATTATTCCAACAGAAATCAGGAACCCAACTGTAACGATTTCAGGAAACATTATAAAAACTGTAATGTAATAATATTTTACTTGTTTCATATCGTGAGCTTTGTTTATAGGATTGTTGAAACAATACAATTAAATAGAAAATTAATAAATAAAAATATAGGAAACAGAAATGAAGATGGCTGGAGTCAGGAATGGAACCCACTGAATGAAAGTCCTGCTGTTACCGTTACGCCACCTGGCTTGGTTGCTGAAAGGACAATGACAGGTAGATGCCTTGATACTGCTGGTTTTGTGTATCTTTATGTGTATTTGTTTGTGTGTTTTGTAATTACCTCTGACCATCAATGTGAACCAACTGTGACGTCACACTGAGAGGGATCTAACCCAGTGCTGTATTGTCACATTGAGCTTGAAAAATGTTACCGTACGACATTTTGCCAAACATATTTTCGTCTATAATTTCTCACATGGTTCACACGGTGTGCTATGCGCTTCTTACGAGACATTCTATATGTACAGGACGGCCAGATAAAAGTGTGCTATAGTGTCCAAATAGTAAGTAGACATCAGAACAAGCTATAGTAGGCTAAATGTACATCCACTCTTTGGCGACAAGCAGCACACTTAAAAACAACGTACGTTTTAGCAGATAAGTACACTTTTGTATCTGCGGACCCAAACTTCCTGGTCGTTTTGATCTTGTTTTAATGTTCGCTACCAACCCCACAATATGAGAGACTATTAATTAGTAAGTGTCCATGTGTGTGTGTAAGTGTGCATAGGTGTGTGTGAGGTAGCAGCCTTGATGATGAGCAAGCTTTCAATTTGTAACATTTTTATGGATGTCCTATTGGAGTTAAAACCATGACGATAATTCTTTGAGTTAGCGGTCTATGGATGACTCATTGAAAACACATCACCCCTATTCTCCCCTTGGTTGTGGAATGTCGTAAAACCAATAAATTTATGTTTAAGTTTTTAAGTAAACATTATTGTTAAGCAAAATATCAATCTGATTCGATACCTAAAAATTCAATTTGATCCACGTATATCGATATTTAAGTGAAAAAATATTTCTTCTTTTTTGTCCTTTTGGGGTTTAACTTGGAAAAAAATCCGGTATTTATATAGGCATCATCCTGAAGCAACGAGCACTTCAAGATCTTAACTGATACATAAACACATGTCACCTATTTTCACCACTTTAGGGACAGAATTACAAAAATCCCTTCTTAGAGTTCGACCACGTAATGAGAGGAACCCTTACAAAAAAAATTCATGCTTCTCCTGATGCTTGAGATGACAGTCAGTAAGTCAGTCAGTCAATCAATCTGTCAGTGAACCCAGATAATAAATAAATAAATAAATAAATAAATAAATAAATAAATAAATATATATATATAAAGTCTTCACGTCTGGTCTCACATTAGGAAAAAAGAACTGTAGAAGTACATGTAAACCACCGGATGGATTTCCTTTTTAAAACTGTTCAAAATCGCTAGAAGCAGTAGGCCTATAACAAATTCATCGCACCCATGCAACATGCAATAAAGTCATGACTCCATATATCAATGTGTATCAAAAAGCGCTTTAACAAAGCAGAGCAACTTGAAGAATGTCTCAAGCTGTGAATTTGGCTGGGAGAAGGGGGATCCCTGTTCTGTGTTAGTGGGGACTAGAACCCAACCCCTTGTCCCATTCTCTATGTTCTAAACTGGCGATAAATATACATTTTCTTGAAAGCATCTTGTGAATACATACCTTACTTAGTTTTGGAGTTTCTGGTTTTGCCAACGCAACGGCTGACAATATATTTCCAACAGCAACACACTCACTTGGTAAAGCTCGTAGTTTAAACATTGCCTTCCCTTTTTCCTTAGTCACTCTTATCTTGTCTCTTCCAACTCTCTTTATTTGGTTCTGCAGTCGTTTCACGTCTCGCACAGTAGACATAGTGGATTTTCTGTGAACTTACAGTACACAAAACAAGTTTGATACGGTACTTAGTGTGAGTACTTCAGTTCGTTTGTTATAAACTGTATGATATGCTATCATGTGCATTGGTTTAAAGTACAATATACACACTAAGCAATCATTAATCAGAAAAAAACTACTTCAGCAGTTCGTACGCTTAAAGCTTTGGAATAAAGCATACTTATATTACTTTATTTCTATTACTTTTATCTTCATGTAAGTTATAACTAGTATTTATTTACATTTCGTGCTGTACAGAGAAGTATTACCTCTAAACAAGAACATTACAGCCCTTCACCTCTTTGCAGAAAGTATCTGAAAAGTGATAGAAGTCATGCAAACTTTATGTATGCATTACTGTAAGGTCCCAATGACCTCGCGCTCTCTGGTGAGACATGTGTACAATGCTATCTGGCAATATTCTGACATATTAGCAACTAGTCAACAAATACTTCTACAAAATACAGATAGAAAACATACAATTTTATAACAAAAAGTGACAGCATATTACTGAATCACCCCAAACATTTAGTACGTGATATACATACTATAACTAGGTATCAGGAAGTATAAAACTGAGTAAACGAAATTATAACACATAGTTTGGAGAATATCTACCGTCACTTAAAAAAATATTCTAACTATATACCCCCATTGCAACTAACATTAAAAATATCATAAATAAATAAAGTAGATATTTAAAGTCTAAACATAATTTTCGCAGCTATGGAACTGGGAGGAATGATGGGCCTTCCCCCTGGCATCTGTAGCAAATGCATTTGGGCATCAGTTCCAGAGACCAATACCACCAAACAAAACAATCCGTTATCGGGTAGACATGTTCGGCCAACACTTTCTGTGATTAATCACGATGCTGGGCAATCTGGCAGATCCCGCTCTGCCTAAAGAAATGAGAACGTCGGACGCATCACTGCGATTCTCCTAACAAGACTTCCGGTGGATGTCTTAGGAACTTTATCTAAAAACCACGGCTGTGTGACCGTTGGTTAAATAGATTGGTTCCCGCTCCTACAGGATATGGGTTTGTTCTGCTTGAGTTAAATGCTCCAGACTGCAATACGCTGGTCGTGTATTAAGTACCAACCAATATCTGGAGAACACTTCATTGACTGCTGGTAGTGGTCAGACGAGTGTCATGAGCTCTTGAATGGATATATCAACATGCAGAGCACTTGGTTCCTTGGGTGGGAGAGGCCTGGTTAATACCTGCATAGATCCTTACATTCGGAAATGTGACTGTTTGGGTGGTTGGATCCAGTAACGGTAGGACCATATTTTATTCAGGACATGAATGAAGCACTACCACTGCCAATGCTGCGGCGTACATAGAGCAAGTAACTACACGATTACACGCCGATTATCTAAATTCTCGTGAGATAAACGGGTAGGATTTTAAGCGCCAATTTTTCCAGCAGGATGGAGCCACTGCACACGTTGGTCAATGTAATATGGCATTGTTCCACAAATTCTTTCCAACAGAGTTGTGTGAAGAGGTTCGGCGTTGCCCTATAATCTAAGCTAAGAAGCTCGGACCTAACAGTGTGTGACGTATTTTTGTGGGGCATGATAAAGCAACAATTCCAATGCCAAATACGCTTCAGGACCTGCGTGAAAACATTGAACCTTTACTTAGTGATGTGGTTTCAGAGCAGTGTCGCTTTGGTTGCACGAATCATTGACCGCGTGGAATGTGTAGTGCACAATAATAGACGCCGCGCTGTTGTGTAAGGAAGACCACGAACGAAGACTATGTTCTGGCTGAAGCTAAAACCACTAGGACTATTTAAACTATGTGTTATATTAAATGGGCAGTTCAACATTTCAGTTGCCATTTTTGTAACGTTCTGTAATTGTATTTAATAGTGGCTTTAGTAAAACGTGAATATTTTTACCGAGCTGTTGTACAGACAAGTAGCACTAGGCTACTGTTTTCTTGATGTGGGCAACGTTAATGTTCCACAGTACCTTGCTGTCAATAAGTAAATCTAAGAACATTATTTGTTTGATTTCTCAAGTCACATTATAATTAACAGACTCGTGTAGTTGGTCTGTAAGCTGGTTTTAAAAAAATTTGTTTTCTTAAAATTTCAGGCTAATAAATTTTGAGAGTCAGTTGTAAATCATGTTCATATCGTCTTTGCATATCTCTTAATATATTAACTTCTTTGTACATATGTAGAATATTTACATGTCATCTGCAAATAAACTATTTTATCACTTCAAGTCTAATAAATTTACATAATTGGATATTAAAAATAATATACGTATCAGCATTATGTAGATGATAATGTGATGTATTAATATATTACCTGATTCTTAACATATGCAGAAAATTTGTGTATAAATGTAACCTTGATGGATTTGTTGACAAAAAGTATCTGTCTTATGTCATGTAAACAAACAGAATAGGTTTGAACCCGTGATTTGAACATCCTTTAGATTTACATACTCTTTGGAACATAAAGAAAACAAGATACTGCTAAACCACGGCCTATGAAGGCAATAAGGAATAAAATGTGACTTCTTTTTAGTCGCAGCGCTAGTAGTCTTTCATTGGAAGATTTGTCTTGTTTTGCCTATGGTTTAGCGAGATTTCACAGCTTAAAATGTGTTGTTGTTATCGGAATTGCCTGTATTATAGAAGAAAAAATTGAAAATACAGATAATATGTAAGCAACTTTGTATTGGAACACATTTTCAACCATATAATTTACTTTTTCAATATTTTACATGTAGACACACATTGCAATGATTCTAACATTTTGTAGGGCAAAAAATAAAAGATTTTGTTTGAATGTGCTTATTAAAGTAATAGTAGGCCTACATACAACTTTTTTTCAGGCGACTCATATAAGCAGTTTCACACACATGTCAATACATATACGGATGCGAAAAAATATATCTACAATACTAGCTTGCCGTATTAACATCATTTTATATAAATAATTGTAAAAATTGTAACCGCCAGATGTAAACAGAACAAATCTTCCACTAAATGACTACTAGCGCTCGGCGACAAAAAGGGAGTCACTTTCTCTGGCTGGAGAACTTATGTAGTGTCAAGACCTCTTCCTCTTAGACCTTGTGGTCGAAATTTGCTAATTATTGTAATTAGCACAGAGTAAGAGCCTAAAACGTAGCGATAACATAGACAAAAATTGAACGTAACATTTTGTTTCCATGGGACATTTTTACATATTCTATGATCTATCACTGAAACAACGTTAAAGACATGGAAGTAGCAATAGTCAGGAGATGGCTTGCTGTGACTAAGTTGAAGCCAGATTTTTGGGTGTTCCATCATGGCGCTGAGGCATTTTAAGGTTGTGGATGCTTATGTTGATGCGCATAAACAATAAATAATTGTCAGAGTAGTGCTAATTAGCAATGTGAGAAACAAAAGTGATTAACAACAAAATTGCTTGGACCGGGTAACATCATTACGAACTTATTCGAACTGTGATTGGTTAAGGAACAGGCGGTTGCCATAATGGGACACCCAGAACGGCGGTTTCTCACGTAGCTTCCATACATGGCCATATAGGCAGGGCCACCTCCTGGTTAAATAGGCAATTTTGTATCAAAAATAATGAACAGGGCAGGGCGAATAAAAACACCATGGGGGAGAAACTTCATTGGACGAAACAGAAAACAATTTCTTCTCATAGTTTTGGGCCCACTTGCTAGATAGCAGCACTGACTGTCATGGCATCTGCTATTCCGCTACTGTTATGTTTTATATTTCTTTAGCGATTTAAAATGTACTGTTTGCGCTCATTGTTTGCTCACTTCTGAAACCATTGTTAGACTGAGGTGCTTTTAGTTCTTTTACCTTTGTCTTTACTTGCTCTTTGTCATTTACGTTGATTTTATTTGCTGTCGTAAAAATGACGCGAAAGAGAAGCTATTGCGTTCGGTTGCATAGATAAGGATAATGTTCGTCATCGTATTCCAGTAGGCAGTAATCACATTTTCAATGTTTGGCTGGAAATTAATTGCAAATCCAAAACTGTACGGTTTGAATAAGGCAACTATAAGAAACAACTACAATATTTGTGGCCAGCATTTCATACCACAATGAAAAAATTTGATATCTAGCCAATCCTTGTCGCATCTTGTACGACAACCATTGTTGTTTACTTTTTTTTTTCATTTATTTGTAATATATTTTCAACACCCACTGGCATTCCCACATGGGGAATTAAAGTAACATCCACTTTTGCTTAGATGGGGTTACGTTTGCTATAATAATCAATATTTTAAAAATAAATCTATCGTTCGTAAAATAAATCAATGCAATTTGCTACCACCTCACCTGTTTCATCAACATTTGGACACAAAATTTAAATGTATATTTCAGCTTTGTTGCGTCCGCAACGCGAATAAAATGAAAATAATTTGTATTCGGAAATCACGTCGCATCCGAATTTTTGTCGCACTAACGTCATAAAAAGCCTCGACGCTGATTGGCTGCAAGTTACTTTATTCGCGTCCGCCATGTTGTTGTGATTACCTACTGACATACTGGAAGCAAAATCACTTTATGACGTTGTCGTAAGTCGTTAAATTCCATGTGTTAATTATAGTACCCCTGCATTAAAATGGTTTTGAATGAAATATTTAGAAATTTGGGTTTTTATTATGTAATTTGTGTCTGTTATCTAAAACGTCAGATGCATGATATAGTTTAGTTTATTAATTTAGGAATTACTTTTGTCATTAGCACGCATAGATATGTCACAAATATGCAATTAAATGAGGTTATTTTGTTTAATGTGAAATTGGGTGGTGTTTTTCAGGATTTAGTGAGAAGGGGAACTGCGAAAATTCTTTTTGTATCCACCAGAAATAATTGTAAAACTGGAATCGCGAAGAATATGTGAAGGTATGCCAGTGTGGAGTGTTGATGTAGTACGTAAGGTATGTGGACTTGACGTCTTGTCTACAGCGAGGTTGTTATAGACGCTGACACACGACTTGTACAATGACAGGAGCTGGGAGAGGAGTCGGCCATGGCCTTTGTTGAGCAACTATGCCATCTATCGCCTGGAGCAATTTCGGGTATTCGAACCCCGGTCCTCCCTAATGAGAGCCGAGCACGTGAACCGTTGCGCCACCTCGCTCGGCGTGATGTAGTACGTATTGTTTGTATTTATATTTACCCGTAAGCATGCCGTGAATGATACACTTGCGTTAACTTGCACGCCTTGCATCTTTTACTGTGTTAAACCTAGTCAGAGCAGTAGTTTGGGCTAGTTGTTTACATTTCCAGAAAAAATCACAGCAAGGCAAGACAAGACCTCATAATCATATGAACAGAAACACTACACAAATAATTCATTATATTATTTTAAGTCGTTTAAAGCCTGCTGTTTCTCAGGCAGTATGAACAATAATTACACATGTTCTGCGGCTTATTTCGATAATATTTGCAAATGAAATGTGTATTTATACGGTCACACAACACACATGAACATGTACTTAATAATATTTGTGAACTTCTTTACATATTAAAGTTATTTGGCAGCAGCTAATCAGAGAGCCAAATAAAAAGAGGATACAACCGAAATATGTCTTCAAGCCTGCGTAACTTCTTGACAAATCTGAACATTAGAGAGAGAGATTTTGGTCAGCGCTTAACATCAAGGTCTGTAGCGTTGGTGAGGGGTGTCATGAGGGGAGTATGGAGCAGCACCGGAATATAAGGGTGGGGGAAACGGGAGATCACCGAGAAAACTCGCCGAAAAACAGCATCGCCCGGCACGATTCCCACATGCGAAAGTCCGGTAACCAACCCGGACCGCCTTGGTGGGAGGCGAGTGGCCGGACCATTCGGCCACCGCGGTCCTCTGAACATTAGTTCTTCTGCTAGTGTGGCCACGGCATAAGTCACAAGAAGTTGAATATTTGAAACCTTCTGCGTAATGTTTAATTATTTGAAGACGTGTTAATATTGCTTTGCAGTTATCACTATAAAAGATATATACTAACAAAATGTTTCCCCGCATGTAGATTTATTTTAGGTCATCATAATATTTAAATACTCACTCCTTTATGAAAATTTATCAAAAGTGCTTTGTTGCAACATCTGATAGGGTAGTACTTGTGGCATATTTAATGCAGTTATTTCATCCAACGAGCACACAAAAACTTCTCCTTCAGATGTCAATAAAACTTTAATTAAACAATTTACAACTTTTAATACGTAAAGAACATCTGTGATGCTGATCGCTGTTAGATGTAGCCAGTATTTTACACTGTAAACTTTGTATTTTTTTTCAATTAACATATTTGCATGATTCTAAATATCATAAATATTTGTATTACCTGCTTCTGCAGAAGAGATAGCTTAACCTAAACGTCTTGATGTCGAAGATTCTACATCTGTCAAGGATCCCACTACAATAGACGAGCGAAGCACAATTCAGTGTACCCGAGACACGGTCGTAGAAGAACAGGTCTGGACACTCGCCTGGATATTTGACACCCTTGTTGTTTGGCTGTAGTTCACCAAGTTACCGAGAATATTGTGTTTATTGGCGCTGATGTTACGGCGGTCGGAATAAACTCCACCCACTTCCTTTCCGCTAAGATAAACAATATGTCAAAACGTATTTTTTATCTATTTATTAAATACTTTCTTCGCTCACAAGTTTAAGATAAGACTCAAGCAATCCTTATTTACTTTATAAATTTAACAATGGAAAAAAGTGGATGGAGTTTGAGTCCGACCACCCCGAAAACAGCGCCAAAAAGTACGACATTCTCGGTAACTTGACGAACTACAGCCAAACAACAAGGGGGTCAAGCAAAATACATTGTTAGATAGGCGAGTGTCCAGACCTGTTCTTCTACGACCGCGACCCGAGACAACTTTACTCCCTGCGCCGACAGGGTAAATAAATGTTTGAGGACGTACATTAAAAGATCCGCTGCAACATCTGGTAAGTGTAACTAGCATCCAGGGTACAACGATTGAAATCAATACTGTTTTATACATTATTTAAATCAAAATTATTTAAAAATAAAATTAATAATTAAAGTTATATACTTTATTTAACATTTATAAGTTTACAAATTGAACCATATTTTTTGGACAACGCCATCGCGAGGGAATGTTTCCGCGTTTCAAAACCCCCACACACAATAAAACAAAACAAAAAAAGCAAAGAAATACAAAAAAGGAATAGCCGTTGTTAGTTGTTGTCGACAAATGTATAACATAAACACAATTCCTGAAAGGAATGTATTTTAACACAAAAAACTACACGAAAAACAAAAATTTGAAATAGAACAATAGCACAAAATTATTCTAATATAGTCTTTGTACGAAGAAAAGACAAAACAAACAAACAAACAAACAAAAAAATAGATTATACGAAAAAAGTAGACATCAATGGTTACATAGCTCGTCAGGTTATGAAAACTGTTAGTGACTGTGTACAATGTCGAGAAAATCTGTTCTCCTCTGGGCCAATTGAAAACTCCGAGATAATTACTGCTAGGGCATATACACCACACCTACTTCGCTAAAATACCCAAATACAAGATTCAGCAAGGTGTGTGTTGTTGCTGCAGAGTGTATCTCAAAGAATTTACTTTTAGTTTGTCATTAACAACATGTAAAAAATAATTTGACGACACTTATTTTGATTGAAATAGACATAAGTGCATTTACATGCGGAAGACATCAGATGTGTAAGTTTGTGCTGGATATTGTTGTCAGTCTGTACGTACACTCCTGGTGTGAGTCTGTAAATAGGCTGTTAAATTGCAAAGTTCTTCGAGTAGACTATCAGTCCCCCGCGGCTTTGCTCGCGAGTATTATTCATAACTGATAATATTTACTACAACTGAAAAACCTCTTTGTACACCAGATTGGTACTTCAGTCATCAAGTGTTAGAATGTCCAAGCGGCTAGTTGAACTAATTCTGCAGCAGAACAAGTAGCTATAGCTGTCCACGCGAAAAGAAGTCTTAAGTTTGTCCCTGCCTCTAACAGCGACTTCACCTGGGCCATATTTATATCACTGCAAAGTTGACATTGTGGGGTAGTTATAGAATCTTTCATGTAAGCGGTTAATCGAAAGATAAACGTCAGATTTACCCTGTGCACAACCATTGGTGACGGTGCCCTCAATTTCATATTTTCAAAATATTCGCTTGAAATTTAATGCCATTAGAAAGTTTTAGTGAGAAATATTTCGCGGAAACGTATTTGGTGATCCAACCTTGTAATTAGTGAGATGATATATTATGTGAGCTGATATTGTCGAGGAACCTAAGTGGAAAGTGAACTGCATAATCCATTATGCACCTTTTAAACGACTACATGCAAATTGCACTAATTACACCTGCCTTCCGCCATTTTGGGTCCTTCGCAGCTACCGCAAGCCAAGTAATGCTCGCGCGCCCGAAAAATCGCAGAAACCTAACTCATCACCAATCGAAAACTATTCGGTCAATTGACTTTAAAAATATTACAGAGGATTAATGAACTGTCCTGCCAATGACGCTATCTATTAATTTTCTTATGACAGTTATTTACTATGTAAAAAAAAAAAAAAGTTTAACGATGGCGTGAACATTTTTGACCGGAAAATGCAGAGTAAAATATAGTAAGCAAGAAACTTTTTGGTTTTACGAGATAGATGGGGGGTGTCAGTGGACGAAACAAAAAGGATAGTATAAAATTATTATTTTCGCGAATCGCTGTTGTTTTGGCGGCAGGTTGAAGACAGAATACCTCTGGCGCGCGGCGCCGCGCCGTCTAGCTCAACGATCTGACTACGAATTATTCCTTGGATTGTCTTCATAGCAAATACATTAATTTTAACTCTACATTTTGTATTTGTCATAACGTTTTCAACTTTCGATAACTGATTTTAGGATTGTGTACAAAAGTATACATTATCGAATATAAATAAATTTACAAAATAAAATATTGAATAGAAAATTAATGCAACGGCCTTAATTTCACTACAGATAGTTTTTGAAATCTACTATTTTTTTTTAAGTCTTTTAAGATTGTTGATTCTCCTACAAAATAGGCTTAGACCTACATACAACTGGAAATATATATATTTTTTACTTAAATGCCCATTTCCAAAAATTAATAATAAATAATAAATACATAAAAGCTAATTCACCTGATGTCTATACTAGGTTTTTAAAAGTAACTCATTGAAACGCAAATATAATTCTTTTAACTTTGTGCTACTTGTTATGTAAGTAATTATACTAATATTATCGAAGCTTCAGCAGTAAAAGAGGCAGTTATCACATTAAAAGTACAGCATACATTCAATTTATTTAACACTATAAATATTTTCAGTTTGTTACAAATAAAAAAAATTAATTTTTAAAGAAAGTGATTCAAGAAAATTGGCCATATTACAAATTATTGATATGTAATAGCAAACACGTTTGTATTTTGCGTTACTAATGCAAAATACATGACTACCAATCCGACAGATCGATGCATCTCTACTCTGTTGCTAAAACGTTAGTTTGAAGATTTATACGTAGTGTGTCCTGAAGTTGTAAACGTAAATAGTTGCTGATAATGAATTTGTTTTTAAACTGATTTCATTGAGGTTTCAAAAAGTTTATTTACTAATATGAATTTATGGTTTTGTTTTAAGTCAATCTACACTAAAAATTACGACACACTGCCTATCATGTAGCGGTGTAAATAAAATTATTTTTTTGTACTGTAGCTGCCCTTCACTCACTCTGTGCAGACAGTATATAGCCACACTGATTTATAGAGTCGGGATAATAAACACAAATCTTTCTTCACACACTTGTGCAAGTGCTAATTTTTTTTACAATACGACCGAACATGTTTGTTATAGTATATGAGTTAAATATCTGAAACATACCATGCTTACTTTTATGCCCATTAAGCCAAGCTAACAAACATTACATTTCCGTAAATTTGTGGGAAACAGTACGGAGAAGTGTCACTAATTTACTGTAGCGTACCTCGTAAATAGAACACATGGTATCTTACATCTATACTTAAATACTCTCTGTAAACATGTTGGATGTAAATTTATATTTAGGAGTTATTTCCTTTTTACTGTATGTCTGTAAATAACACAGTTATCGCCCAATATAGTTAATGCGGGAATTGTAATTTCTATTCTATATCTACATTATCACGATGGATATTCATTAAAGTAAGAATTTCCGTTATCAATGAGATACTTGTTAGAAATTTGTTACATACAAAAGCCTATCAAGGCCTTGCTCTTTAGTTTTGCAGTGGTTTCGAAAATATGTTTTTAAACGCAAATTAATACATATATTAACAATTCATTCTTACAGTTTTAACGCATATATCATCGTTTGTATCTGAATTTTTTTGTTCCACTACACTAAACGTATTTTTAGATTTTTGCCTCTGAAATATCACATACTATGTTGTCAAAATAAGCCAAAATGAAGCAAAATAATTTGTTGCTAGCAAACGGCACATTATTTTTAAAAAACGCTCTGGCATAATTGTGTATCGTATGACTGTACATAGTCTCAAATTTTTTTCAAAGCATTTGGTTAAAAATATTTGAGTTATTTGCAATTGTTTGAAATAAATGACAGATCATGGCCTTAAAAACTACAGTGTACCTGGTTACTATAAATCACGTAAATATAAAGATCTTGTTAACACTAAGTAATTTTCGTTCCTCTAAGAATGAAATGAAAATTGTAACACTAACTTAAACACTCAATAAAATGTTTCCTCGTACACCACACAACGCCAGAACCACAACATGCCTGCAGAGGTTCCTCATTCATTGCGATAATTCGGCACAACGTATCTTCTCCCAGAAATTCGTGACATACATTTATATTGTATATGCGTTTTACTGCGAACTGTCGCTTCAGAGGCAATAATTAAAAATAATAATTAACGTTCGCAAAGATATTTATATAAATATAATGTAAAAGGTTTACAACAATAAGTAGGGAAAGGAATATTTCGCGAGTTCAACGACATGCTTGTAGGAATCCATTGATCTATTTATACACAAGCCCCGGCCATATGTCCACTAGCAGCTACTCACTGGAACAACACACAGTGGACTATTAGACGGGGCTTGAGTATACATGGGACAATGTATTATAACACGTCGGCCATTGTACTCGAGAATTATTCCTTTCCCTAACAATAAGTGACCAAAATGCGTGTTTTAGAATAAGGGTGTGTCCATGAAACAATATTGCTCGAAACACATTTATTCCTTGACCACTTAAAACATATACTTTGTACTTATAATACGATAAACACATAAGTGTAGTTCATTATATGATTGCTGTTTATTGTCTTAAAAATTCATGTGACGGTTGCGGCAGATCACAGATAGCTATTTCAGGGACGAGCCTGGTACTGTAAGGGTTATGAGTTCAAATCTAGGTGTCGGTTGAATTTTTGTACGTTATATATTCATTTGGGAAATAATTGAGGTTCTATGCTGTAGTGGACTTAAAACGAAAATGTAAATAAAAGATGTAAGATGTTCTGAAAAAAAAAAAAAAAAAGTCATAATTCTAATTGGCATTAACGATATTTTTTAAGTGATGAAACTGTATTAAACTGTACGCAAAATAACTGCTTGTTGTAAAATTTGTACATATTTTAAAATTAAATTAATTTTAGTATCTCTTTCATTGTTACACACAAAAAAGTGCTTTGGGTTGATGCTCTATTTTAGGTCATAGATTAATGCATATAAGAAAATAGCTACGCAATTTTCTACATGGCATCTGGGAAGAATAAAAAAATGCTGTAAACCATAATTTCATTTATATTCAATATTAGTTTTTGTGATATTACAAAATGTGTAACTTTAGCTTACATCGCGGGTGATCAATATAAACTGCCAAAGAAAAGTAAAATGTTCGGTACTCAGCATTAGTTAAATATAAGTATGTAAATGAATAACAGTTTTTAAAATGTAATTTGTCGAATTTGTCTTTGTGAACTAAACTACTATAAAAATACATATGTACATTTGTTGGATTCAATCTTTTTTCCGGTGTCTTGCGGTTTATTACTATACGTAGGCTATACTTATTTTTACAATTATGTTCTATGTTATCTAATTAAGTACATTACAAAGTAACATTACAAACTAGAAACTTAGTACCGGTACCAAAAATATATATAACTAACATTTACATAGTAAATATTGTGTAGATAAACTAAGAGTGAAGTTGTGTACGCGTCGTTGAGCGAGACCATGCCTCGTGTACGAAATAATCTGTCTTCTACCTGCCACCAAAACAACAGCGATTCGCGGAAATCGTCATGAGGGGCATAGAAAGTTAATTTATACTATCCTTCTTGTTTTGTTCGCTAATACATCCCATCTATCTCGTATAACAAAAACGTTTCTCGCTTACTATAATTTACTCTGCATTTTCCTGTCAAATGTCAGCATAGCATTGTTAATTTTTTTTTAATAATATGATAGTTGCAGAAAATTAAGTTAATGGACATTCTCATAGGCAGCATAGTTCATAAATGCAATACAAAAATTTTGAATACATTTGGCTGAATAGTTTCAGATTTATGAAGAGTTTAGTTAGACAGGTTTTTGTGGCGCGCGCGCGTGGATTAGCTTGCGCCAGCTCCGAAAGACCCAAAATGGCGGACGATTATACCCACTCTTTATAGTGCCTTAAGCCGGCCTCACACGATGCCTAAATTCCTGTTACCTTCTGCTATACCCATGGGCATAAAAATATTTATGGCAGATTCTGAGTTGTGGGTATAGCAGAAAATGGTGCGTGGCTCCTCGCTCATATTCACATGGTACCCAGAGTGATAACAGAAATCGCATAACACCACCGCCACATT